>DF237564.1:0-51209 GCA_000708835.1 Klebsormidium nitens
CTGGTTTGCGGACTCGCCGCCCGTTTTGCCCCAGTCCCCTAGGGGTGGCGTACCTGCATTCCTCTATGGCACAAGCTTCCTAAATAACGTCAAAGTGCCGGATGTTCAACCTTTAGCGCGCAGAAACCGTCCGATCTGGCAGTACAATTTTCCACCAATTCCCGGCCGCGCATTTTATGCCCACGATCAGTTGGTGCCTCCGGGAAACGCTAGAACATGTTGTACATGTAACATTGGGCAGCCGGGGCCCGGAAGTCGTTTCCAGAAATGCTCCTAGAGTCCAGGTGCTTCCAGAGGATGCTAGAAAGTGGGTGCGTGACCGTCCATGAATCATGATGATGGACGGTTTCATCATGTCACTGCTGATGAGAAAGCTGGCCACGTGGATTCTATCGGACGGCATCCGTAGATCCTTAGCCATGCCTACAACATCCACACCGTTTATCGTAATCACTCTTGACTCATCAACGGTGCACAGCTACCGGGTGATGGCGGAATAGCGAACCAGGTTCCCAAGCCGGAAGCTAGGTAGGTATAGAGAGCACTCCTTTCCTTTTCGGAAGCTCACTTCAACCAAGAAGTTTTGTTCGCACAGCTCCATCCCGGCTCACAGGAACGGGATCAGCGCTTCTCTTCGTCCAAAGCGGCTCACCAGGAACGCTTCGTGTTCTTTGTTCATTGCAATAACCAAAATGGCGTCTGTTGTGAAGGTGAGGTTCGGTCCCCCTTGAAATTATGAATTGTAGGATGTTCGAGACTTTTCTACAGGAGACTCATATGTTTCACATGCTAAGCCTAGACGGAGTGCTGTCTTGTTGTAGTTGTTCAATGGCTTGGTGCACTAGCACGTAGTTCAATGGCTTGGTACACATAACACGGACGCTCCCTTGCGCCTTTCATCTAGTTCTTACCTGTGATAGAAGAATTGAACTCATGTACAGTAGTGCACGCGTATCTTTGCTCTTCTGATGGTCAATATGAGTGAAAGAGACAGTCGAAGCCTGACATAAAAGTCAAGTGGTTAGGAACATGTGGAACAGGGAAAGGGGTTCAAGCAACATCTGAGCTCACTTGTAACATGGGGTTTGTTCAACAATGTTTTCATTTCCTTTCTCCCAGGTGTCGTTCAAGGGCATCATGAAACGTTTGACTTACGGGACGGAGGAGGCTAACTTTGATAGATTGGTGAAGACTTTGAAGGAGTCATTCTCAATCGCTGAGGGGGCGAAGCTGAGGATCTTGTACACTGACTCGGATGGGGACAAGGTGGGGTCAGCAGCTGTGCTCTATAATCTTTATATGCATGTTAGCAGTCTCCTATCGTTGATTTTTGGCTTACATCGGGGGACAGAGCCTTGTGCTTGGGGGGCACATGTATTGTGAAAAAGCATGGGTTAGAGCTTTTTGATCTCCCTTGGTTCAGACACTCGTTCAGACATTCAAAGCTTTGATGTAAGAGTTGTTAGCAGTCCGAAATTGTGAGAGCTGGTCCCATCTTTGTCTTTTCTATGTCTTCTAAATGGTTCTTTGCTTTAGTATAGGTTCTATGTCTTCTAAATTGTTCTTTGCTTCAGTATAGGTTGCAGAGTGACGATCTGCATGATGAGTAGTAATCCTGTAATCTTCTTTTGAATCAAGTTTCAATTAGGTGTTACCAATTCTTCGTGGTCTTGTTAGTCCAACCTCGTCAGTATTTGCCACCCTTGTGTTGTGCCTCCTTCTTTATTCTTTCCTGTCTTGGAGGTATAGGGATAGGGCAATTCTGCCTTCTGGTATACAGTTTCTTGTCAAATTCATCCTAGTGATCTTTATTCCAGTTGCAATGCTCACTGTGGTTTTATTATGGTGTTCTTCATTCCAGGTCCTCCTCTCCGACAATGAGGATCTCAAAGACGCCCTCAAGAACCAGAAGCTCAACCCGCTGTACCTTGAGGTGACCATCATCAAAGAGGCGAAGTCTGAGGCGAAGTCTGAGGCTAAGACTGCTGCAGGGGGTCCGGCACTGGACCCCCTTGCCGCGCTGTTCGGCAACATGAACAACTGGACCAACGGCGAGGGGAAGGAGCGCTTCAACAAGTTTGCGTCCAGCTTCAAGCAGGGCCAGGACGTCTTTGAGAGCATTCTGAAGGACATCAACCCTTCGACTGCGGCTGGCAGTTCTGACCTGATGGAGAAGATCCTCGCTGGAGTCTCGGCTGCAGCGGCTGCAGCCACTGACGCTGCGAGCGCTGCGTCTTCTAGCAAGTCGCAGGAGGAGGGCCCCAAGGAGGCCGCCAAGCCTGAGAAGGCTGAGAAGAAGGCTGAGAAGAAGGCTGACAAGGAGCCTGAAAAGATGGCTGAGAAGGAGCCTGAGAAGGAGACTGAGAAGGAGCCTGAGAAGGAGACTGAGAAGAAGACTGAGAAGGAGGACTCTGAAGAGAAGGCGAATGAGTCTGTCCACCCCGGAGTGCAGTGCGACGTCTGCAGCATGATTCCGATCAAGGGGACACGCTACAAATCACTGGATCAGCACGACTACGACCTGTGCCAGGCCTGCATGGACGCCTACCCTAACAAGACTGAGCAGTTCACCAGGATTGAGCACCCGCTGTACCGCCCTCGTGGCTTCGGCCCTGGGTTCAGGGGGGGGAGGGGGGTGAGTAATCAGTGTTTCTGTTCAGAGTCTTATGATAGACAGGATATTCTTGTTGCATAGGGTTCGATTTTCAAAGTCTTTCTTTGTTTAGGTTTTGAAGAACTTTTTGGTTTTGAAGAAGTTTTTGTTGAACCTTCTGATGTCATGAGATTGGTTGCTTCCCCTTTCATTGAATAAAAGGAGACATAAGTGCACCAGGACTTACACTTTTGCTATAAGTGGTACTCAAGCAAAACGGAGTTTTGTTCAAGCAGTTTGTGTGTGCAATGTCAGGGTCACTTTAGTACCTTAAGCATCTCTTGTCAAAATTTCAATGCCATGTCAGGATTACTTGCTTCTTTCTTAGAACACAATCTTGCTCTGAAGAGCAAGAGTTGCCAAGTTGCCTGCACCTACTTGCACATGATCACACAGGGAAGCTGACTTTTGTCTCTTTCTTTCATTCTGCCTGAGCTTGCTTTCTGGTAAAGTGACATTCACAATGGGGCATTCAGACTGTCAAGTATCATTGACATTGAGGCAGTTACTTACCTGAGTGGAAAGATTCTCTAATCCAAGTACTATGTCCTTTCTGACCAGCAGTCCACCTACTTCATGTATTTTATCTAATCAAACTTACATCTCTCTCCAAACACAGGGCCCTCGCTGCATGCCTCCCGGCCTCCAGTTCGGCGGCCGCCCCTTCATGTGTGGCAACGCCAACCCCAGCAATCGCTGGGGAGGCGGCCGTCACTGGGGTCCCCCCAGCACTGCAGAGGCAAAGCCTGACGCGCGCTTCGTCAAGGACGTGACCATCTACGACGGCACCGAGATGGTGCCGGGAACGCCGTTCACCAAGATCTGGCGCTTCCGCAACGTCGGCACCACCGCCTGGCCGCAGGGGACCCGCATCATCAAGGTCGGGGGCGACAGCCTGGCGGAGCAGGAGACGTTTGAGCTGCAGGTAAGAATTGAAATTTGCTGCAATCGTGTGTGAGGATTGTCCTGTCAGCAGGGGTGATGGCTGGGAGTTTTCGTCCTTGTTGCTCCTGTTTCTCTCTGCTTTGTGCTGTCTGCCGGAAACCCATCAGAAGAAACAGTGTGACTGGCTTCTTTTTAAGTAACAGCTATTAGTTTCGAGTACTAGCAAATGGTGCATATGGCTTCCATTGTTATCTAGAGAGCGTTTTGACAGGTTTCTCAAGCCCTCTTTTGGTCAAAAGTCCTGTGGCTTTCACTTGGAAGATCTGGGCAGTTCTGGGCAGTTTCACTGAGAGCAAGTTCTGAAGCAAAAATTTCCTTGTCCGCTACAGATCAGCGAGAACGGCCTTGCACCTGGAGAGGAGGTCGACGTGGCGGCCAACCTGAAGGCCCCTGAGAAGCCCGGGCGCTATGTGACTCACTTCCGCCTGGCGACTCCCCAGGGCGTCAGATTCGGCCACCGCATGTGGGCCCTCATCCATGTAAGCAACGATATCTGTTTGTATGGCAGTTCAGCACCTGAGTTATTCAGGCCCTTATTTGGTGATCTCACTTGTGATTTGATGATTTGAAATTGGATGATTCGCATTTTTGGAGTACAGATCGATCTGTGCGCAGATCCTCGTTAAGAGGGACGGCGCATGGTACTTGCACTGCCTTGCTGAGACTTAAGATGGTTTAGGCAATACCATTTGTCTCAATTGTTTTGTGTATCAAAAATGTACTTCGCACGTCTTGGAAAAGAAAGAAAGGACATATCAGCGCTTACTTATCTTCCCTGATTCCTCGTTCCAGGTTCTGGACAAGGACGAGGAGTCCCCTCTGGTGGCCGACTCCAAGGCTGAGGACGTCACGCCCTCTGCTCCCGCCGTTCCGGCCCCCGAGAAGGAGCCTGTCAAGGAGACTTCCGATGACGTCAAGGTGATCCCCGTAGAGGGCGCTGACGTCACGCCTGAGGAGACTGCAGTGGTCGTCACCCCGGAGAGCCCCACCTCGGAGCCCACCAACCTGGGGGACGACGGCTTCATGAAGGTCGAGCAGTCCGACACCAAGAGGTGAGGGAGCGAGCGTGCCTTCTACATCTGGTTGTGAATCTGGTTTGGTAGGTTGCATGTATCTGGTTGTTAATCTGGTATGTTAGGTTGCATGTATAAAACTTACTTTCGGTAGTAATATGCAAGACTGTGGAAAAGCTTGACCAGGTATTCGTCTTGGTCAAGCTATGGGTTGCAGGAAGCGTCTGACTCGATGTTTTGAGAGTTGGTGCGTGAAGATGGCCTCGACGTGTCGGTCCAATTGTGGGAACATTCCAACCGCGGAGGTTTTCAAACACACAATCACCTGAAGTTTTTTGAGTAGCCTGGCTGTAGGTGACTCCCTCATTGGCTCGTTCGAGGGCGTTAGTTTGGTCACGAGGCTCTTGACAATCACTCCATGATAACGCCGCTTCGTTCACTTTTCAAGCTCGTGACGCTCACGACTATCCTCTGCTCCTCGTTTCGCCGCAGCCCTGAAGACTCGTCTCCGGAGGAGACCGTCATCCAGGCCCCCGCGCCCACTCCTCCCGCGGTAGACGCCCCCAAGACCGCCGACACCGCCTCCCCCGAGAAGGCCCTGTCGGCCGCCGAGGACGCCTCTGCGGAGCAGGTGGTGCCCGAGAGCGTGGTCGCGAACAAGGCCCCCGAGGGCGAGCTGTACAAGGAGCAGCTAGCCAAGCTCGCGGAGCTGGGCTTCGGCGACGGCGCGCAGAACGTGGCGCTGCTGGAGAAGTACGGCGGGGACCTGCCTAAGACCATCAACGATCTGGTGACGGTCAACGAGTGGGATCCGATGCTGCAGGAGCTCGAGGAGATGGTGAGCGCGGCTTCTGATTCTTCTTTTCTGTTAGTCTTAGGTTTCCTTGGTGTTAGTTTTAGGTTTCCTTGGTGTTCGAGAGTTTTTGTGAGTGTTAGGACTCCCACTGTTCGACAGAGTTAAGATTCAGAGATTGTGCAAGTGATCGGCCACCAGAGATGTGGGAAATCCAGGACATGTAGGGATGTGCACGGCACTGTTTTAGGCAGGTAGCAATTTGTGGTGCTCAATATTGAATGTGGGTTGCATAATATACTTTTCAGCGAAGATTGAGCGTTCGGCAAGTTTGACAGTACGGCTGATTGTTCTGCTCGCGCAAGATCCTCCATTGGCCGTGCAAGATCCTCCATTGGCTGGCATCCTAAGCGAGCAGAGAATCCTGCTGCAGGGTTTTTTCTCTGACAAAGGCATTGCATCTTTGCTGCAGGGTTTCTACGACAAGGAGCTGAACCGCAGCCTCATCTACAAGAATAACGGACGTCTTCAGCGTGTCGTCAAGGTAAGGAGTTTTCTCTATGGATGGGTGTGGGCTTGTGACCGAATGCTCTACAAAGCAGGCCGCAAAGCAGGTGCAAAGTGCTTTTTTTTTGTGCAAGCTGGAGAAGACATTGTCTGATGTCCATACGAAACCTCATCGTGGGTGCTAACAGCTTGTCTTATTCGAAGCTGACTTGCAGCACAGGAACTGATGAGTCTTTTCCTCTGTGTCGACAGGATCTGGTGCAGATCTACAAGGCCGGGCCTAGTGCTTAATTAGGCAGGGCTCAAAGGTGGTGTGCAAGTGGATGTAGTGTGGGCTTCGTAACCATGGAGACGTGGCGTGGAATAAGCAGTTGTGGCTTCAGAAGACTAGACAGCGGTAGTGACCAGACGTCAGATTCTGGAAAATCGTTGGACCTTGCATCAGACCTCGGAGCGGGTTCATCGACCTGTGTCATGACCTGTGGGATTGTCGGCATCAGATCAGACCTCAGAGCAGGTTGATAACCTGTGAAGATCGGACCTTGGATTAGACCTCGGATCAGACCTCAGAATTGGTCGTTCCTGTACGAATCATCAGACCTCGGAAGACCTTAGAACAGGTCGTTCCTGTACGAATCATCAGATCTCGGATCAGACTCTGGAGATGCTGGTCCCTGCCTTGATTGAAATTGTTTACAAATGTAACACTGGGCATTTCAATGGTCTTCCAGTCCACAATTTCGAATGTTGTGAGGTCATGGTCCACTCGACACTAGATTGATCGATCTTGAATTCCTTTCTGGCGTGCTTATGTGAAATAATCAAACACATACGGAGTATTGAAATTATAGTCAGTCGCCGGCAGATGCAAAGGCTATGCAAGCCGCTGGCCAGTGCATACCGGATCTGAACGAGTATTTGAAATTGGTGATTCGATATCATGACATAAGCCTTGAGCTGCTTATGTCATGATGATACCCGCACTGTTGAGTGCAAGTGCATGCTGAATGCATGCATGCAGTTATCATTAACCGATCGATTCAGTGCTTGTGATCGGATCCATTTCACACGTCTGTGCATGTGCGATCTAAGCTAAGTTTGTCTTGCGTCCCGAATAATGAAAATCGACAACGGCTGTCACAGATATGTGCATATATATGTTTTGAATGCCGCCGGCGCTGCATGGTGCACAACAAGTGTAGATCAGCTAGTATATACCGGTATTTTCTTTGTGACTTTCACATGCCCAACTTAGTAGGCGGCTAGAGATCGGCTATATACTAGGATCGGACTTGTGACACACTCATGCCGGTATAGTGCATGCATAATCTGTGCCAGCAAGCCTTGATGCGGATATTGCAATTAATGGTACACTTGACAGGGATATGCGCGCGATGATGCACCGACTGAAGCACACATGTACATCTTATACGCGATGCGCTGAGGTATCATAATTGCACACATACTGCATGATACAGGCTGCATGTAGTGTGGAGGCCACCAGGAAGCTGACGGGGCGCAATGTGGCGGTAGAATTCGGAAACAGGTGAGGGGCATGCCTCATTGTGGACCTCAGTGTTTCCCTTGGAGAGTGCAACTCAACTAGGCAGCCTAGCGTGTCCGGTTGTATATTCAACTGCAATTGGGTCAATTGTGGCACTCGACCATCCGTCACGGTACCAGCCCATGGCGGCCAGGTATTCTACGTGTTGAATTACGCTGCATGGATGATGCACTGTGGTTACGCATCTCTGAGTGGCATCCAGTCAAACCATCTGTCATTCCTGCGCTCGTGTCTAATTTATACTACTCGTGATGCACTTTCATGGTGTAGAAGGGCAATGCTTTCATTAACAGAAATACGATGGCCCCTCCTTGCAGAAGTGACAGGAAAAATGGTCATCATGGTCACCGGATGCGAAACATGGCTTTTCTGACCTTCAACACATGTCTGCACGTTAAGGAGAGCCGTGGGCCCAACCTAGGCACAGTTTGAGGTAAGCTTTCGCCACCCAAAGACGGAAGAAAGCTTCTTTGCTCCACATCCAGGAATCCTGGAATTTCTAGCGCAGGCAGATTCACTACCTGCGGTGACAAGAATAGCAGGTTCATTGAAGCAGGCAGATTTTCCGTCGTAATATGAATCGCGCTTGGGGCATAAAGCCACTTCCCCTCACACAACGTTAAGCAGCGTAAAATCTGTCAACCATGAATGCAAACTGAACGAGACAACCGGCCTATAACATTCACGCCACAAAATCTTGACTAGACAGTCCAGATTCAAGTATCGAAACTCACCGTTCAAGACGAACACTTCCACGCTCTTTGCAGCGGATCAGAGCAAGGCGGAGCTTTGAACAAGAAAGAGAAAACAGCGGAGTAGTGCTCCGTCTTAATTGCGGGCTCACCGTTTCATCGATCTCGTGTTCCATACTCTCGTCGATGCCGTGCAAATGATCTGTAAGCCAAGAAACGCTTGCGAATCAACCTTACAAATAACAGTCCTCTAGGTCAGAGAATCAATCAGGAGAGCGTCCAGTTACGTTAAGTTGCAACAAACCACAGTAATAAGCTTTTTCAAGGACGTCGAGAATGAAGGCAAGCAAAGATTTTGAGCCTCACCAGGTCAACATCGCAACAACGCATGCTTACACCCGGACGAGTCCCTCCGCTTGTGCTGCCAAGCAATCGCTATCAGCCGGTAAGAGTCTGCACGTTTCGGTGGGCCCAAACTTACCAGTATATGCCTCGTCTTTAAAGATGAGCAGGCTCCTTGGCATCAGCACAACCGAGCAGTGAGATGGCTTGCGGGCCCCCGTAAACCCAAGCTGGTCCTCGAACTTCGAAAACACGCTTTTCCCGCTGTCAGCAGTGCCGTTCTGCATGACGTTAGCTGTCTGTCCTGTTTCCTGACATGACGCTTGAGCTGCGGCTGAACTGTCTGAATGACCACTCAAGCCGCTGGCTTCACTCGCGAGTGCATTGGCCGCTGTGTGTTCTTGACTAGAGCTGTGAGATGGTGAATCAACCGCACTGCTGAGATTCGTTCCTGGTTCTGTAGTTGCTTGAGAGTCATCCGGATGATGAGGGGAGGAGCTTTTGCGGGGCGTAAAGCGCATGACGGCTGGCGAGCCTAGGGACAGAATTGCAACGACGGGGTAGTACATAGGGCCGTCCTGGTGTGGCTGCACGAAAGAGCACACTTCCGTTCAGCTCGATTTGGATGTGCAAGTGTTCAGTCTACTATAGAAGAGGACACCGCTTACTCTGACACACTACAGTAAGTACAAGCGTAAAGTGTCACCTGCGATCAAATCGGTTCGCTCCCCACCATGATCAATTGTACAAGGACCAGTGACAGCGGAGAGCGTGCTTTCTGGACGGTTTTGGATACTTGAATACTTGAAACACATGCTCTGAGAACTTGAAGACAGGAAAGAGATTTGCGTGCTCACCATGATGCCCTGCCCTGGAAGGTACTCGTTGATAAGGACGTGGTTCAGGGGGGAGGGGAACATGTCGGTCTTGGCAGCGATGCCAGTCAACACACCTTCTAGCCATTTGGGAACTGCACGTGGCAGTTTATAAGGATATGGAATGATCTTCTAGTTTCTGATATGCTTAGTAGTCATCTGGCAGATCCATTGCTGACCTATGTGGTCTGTTGAGCTTACCAGTCACTCTTTCTGGAACATGGTGACGCATTGACATCAGAGTTCACCAACTGTGTCCCTGAGATCGACCCCTTGTTGCACAAAAAGCCTAGTCAGCTTTTTCAACCTGAAGAACCTGGTGAACAGAGTGATTTGTCTATGAGGCTAAGACGGGGACAGCAAGTGACTAAAACATAATACCAGGCTCTGTCCAGTATCTAACCCACCTGGTTCTGGAATCATGCCCTTCTCATGCACCATGCCACCTGTTGCCATGGACATAAGAGAGTGAGAGTAGGTGCCAGCCAGACAGAAGGAAAGAGCTTGCAGGCTGGTTGAACAAATGGAGTCATCAAAATCACGACAGAGGACTTGCTTGAGCAGTCTTATCACGCCAGCCAAAGTTCCACAGGTTCTGGACAAAGAGGATTTCTTCCCTTACCCCAGTACTGCAACCTTCTGCCTTTCAGCTCTCTCCACTTCGTTCGTGGTGCAGCGTGGATCTGCGCAGCTCAAAAGGAGAGGGAATCCATTAGCTCTCGCAAACCTTTGAGCCCCACTCGGCAGATATTTCGTTTCCCTTCCGCTACCAGAGCAACGAGATCTTCAAACAACTAAGAACACCCAACCTGTTTTTGCCATTTGACTCAAGCAATACAGCCCACCTGATCAATCAACTTCCGTTCTTGTTCAGCAGTGACAAAGTCAGGTATGTAGTAGACTGATGGAAGTTCCCCCACTTTAAAATTCTCCATGTCGTACTGGTGTGCGCAAGATGACGCATATGTATCTCAGAGAAATAAAAGTCCTGTTTTTTCACAAAAGCTTCCCCAGAGAAAAGAGGTGGTTGTGCGTGGTGGTGCCCACTGATGAAAGGGTGGTGAGCTAGGGGAGGCAATGCTGTAAGCTGGTGAAATCAAGTCAAGTAAACATCTCCTGAACACTCCACTATGTTATTTTGAATGCCTAAAAGCTCTTTCCACTCACTACCTACATTAAGCTACAATCTACTAGTACAAGCTGAAGAGGGTCCAGCCGCCAGCGTCAATCGCTTCAAAATCAGCAATGCCAATGGTGCTCTGTCTAGCTCTGTCTCTGTTGCTTTCATCTCAATTTCAGCTGTCCTCGAACAGCGGCGAATTACAAGGCCTAGAACCAGCGACTAGAATTCACACTGTACCAATGATCCAGGTTACAGCCGGGATTAAGACTTGGGCTTGCGTGTGACTTGGGCGCTCGATCGCATTTGAGATTTCAAATTCAGGTTCAGCTGCGGTTCCTGTCCAAACCTGTTCAAACTGTTGAAACAGGGAGAAGACACAGTTGACAAAGCAGCAAACTTCAAAGCATGGCGGGCCGCCCTTGGCATCAAGGCGTTCAGAAGTGGCCCGGACTTCAAGTTCAGAAGACTATTGATTGACGGCTGTAGCTCATGCAGAAGGTTACTCTTACAGAGTACAAGCAATGCGGTGCTATCGCTGTGCCGGTCGCTTGCTTGTACAAGGGGGGCCGAGCAGCTGGGTCAGTTAGTGAGTAAGTGTCTGAGAAAGTAAGGTGCGGATAGCCAGAGGTAGTGTACACATGACACGTCGCAAAAGCTAATGTTTTGAGCAACGACACCACTAGCGACGTAGACCACAAGGTGTATTGAAAGATGGCGCGCTACCAGTTCTCCGACCACGCGGAGCTCCGGGCAGTTTCGCACATTGACATGGATTGCTTTTACGTGAGTGTTTGGCTTTTCAAACAACTGCGGGTCTTGGTGCTTGTGCTCAGTGACCTGCCAGTGGGAGAACTTGGGTCGCACTCAAGGTCGATCTTTCCATGCTGGATGTGGCTGGATGACTTTCAATTGCTCGTCGGAGTCTGTTCCCACAATTCTATGGCCGTGCCACTGTTTTTCAAAGTGGTCGTATCATAATGCATAACCCAAGTGCTCTGGACATGTAGCGGCTTTTTGAATAAGTACTGCGGCTATTGTTGCGATCCGCGGTGCTGTGCCTTCCTTACAGGTGCAAGTGGAGCAGCGAAGGAACCCCGAGCTCAAGGGCAAGCCAACGGCGGTGGTGCAATACAACCCCTGGAAAGGGGGAGGGCTGATCGCTGTTGGATACGAAGCGCGTGCAAGAGGAGTGAAAAAGTAACTTCTCCACAATCCTTTTGGTCATTTTGTCAGTTCCGATTGTCAGCTCCTTTGGTTCAATATTTGGGTGCTGAAGTTGTTAGGATTTCACGAACTTTGAATTCCTGGTGTGTTGACAACACTATCATTCCCCAGGTTCAAGTCCCCCCAGGTCCGTTCACCCAGCAACTCCCCCTGTTTATCCTTCCCAGCAGAGAGGATTTAACCACCTGAACTTGATACTCAGCCCTTCGTTCCAACCTTGTACTGAGAAGAGTCAGACACAGAAGCTCTGACGTTTTTGAAGAACCTCTTTGCAGGCAAATGCGCGGGGATGATGCCCGCGAACACTGCCCTGACATCAACCTTGTGACGGTGCCAACAGCTCATGGGAAAGCAGACCTGACCATCTATCGTGAAGCCGGAGCAGAGGTAAAGGATCCTCAACCTGCATTTCAAGTCCGGCTCGTTGGTTCTATGAACCTGCATGATGAAACCGATGTTTCTCGGCTTCTGGCGAACTGTCCCATCAGCTGTCCCCCCATGACAGGTTGGCTGGGGGTTGGACAGCGCACGATGAGGAAGTCGTGCTAGCAATTCTCTTTGACAGCCTCTTTTGAACAGCATCTCAGTATTCAAGTACGATTGAGGAAGCCAACTTTGCTTACCAAAACCTTGCGGGCGTCTTCTTGAAGGACCTTGAATCGAGCGTTTGTTTGGCAAAACCGCAAGAAGGGAACAACTGTTCAATGTCGTTGACCAACGGCCTCTCGTGGTGGCAGGTGGTGAGTATCCTGTCAAGGAAGGGGCGCTGCGAGCGCGCTTCTATTGACGAGGTGTATCTGGACCTGACCGAGGCCGCAAAGGAGAGGATGGCGCACGTGCCAACAAATAGGGACGACCTTCATGCGGAAGCTCAGAAGAGCCACGTCCTGGGAGTAACGGTGAGTGTGCACGCAACATCTCAACCTGCGCTCTGAAGAAAGGCCGTTCCTCGACCAGGATTATTTGTTGAGGAGGCTGCAGAACAGGGAGGAGATTGAAGCGATGGGGTCATTCTCTGTGATGCACGACTGGAGGACTAAATCAGAGTCCTTTCGAAACTCGAAAAGCTCAACCTCTTAAATCGCGGGAAAGTGCAAAGCGGACTGTGGGTGCCATCTGTTGACCTGCAACGACAGCTGGCTCGTTTCTCTTTCTGCAATACTTTCACTATTGTCGAAATCAGATTTGACTGAAGCGACTAACTTGAGAAGAGGACGTCAACTGTCAAGCAGTTGCTTCGACAGGCGTCCTCCCAACTTAGAGCACAACAGATTCAAGACCCCTCTTCGCGGCCCGGCATCCGCAATGCCTCCTCGTGGCTCGAAGGCCTTCCTCCTTAACATCTGCTTCGAAGTGGAGCACGAACCAAAACCCCTCTCTGCAGCCCAACGTCTCCGACGCGTCCTCATGGCTCGTTTCTCGTACCGAGTACTCCGAGCAGCTGTTGGCCGCGGCCGCGCTGATTGTTGCGGAACTCCGAGAGGCCGTCCGCATGGAGGCGCGGTTCAGCTGCAGTGCGGGCGTCGCGCACAACAAGATGCTGGCCAAGCTGGCGAGCAACATGCACAAGCCGGCGCAGCAGACGCTGGTCCCGCTCGCGGCGGTGCCGGGGCTGTTCGAGGAGCTGCCGCTCAAGAAACTGTGAGGCGTGAGGCAGTCGTTGCGCTGGACGAGTTTCCGGTTTGGCCATCGGTTTGGGAAGCAATCAAAGTGGTCGTTTGATCATCAGGAAGTGGGGCGTGATCGTTGATCGCGACGTTCTCAGAACGTAGCACTTACGATCGGAAAGTTGCTGGATGTCTCGTAACGAAAACGCGTTGCAAGTTGCCCTGTGACCGAGCAGTGCACCTGACGGGCTCATCCAACTTCTAAGGCCTGCATGACTGGTTGCAACCGCCCGCTGACTTTGCCTCCGTCTGATCACTTCCATACCCTCTCACTCATGAGAGCCGTTCAAATATGCTGAGGATATTCGCCTCGTTTGCACCAGCTTCGGATTCTTCCGTTTCCCTGCGATGCTGACTGCGTCCTGTCGTCATGCAGACGTCAGCTGGGCGGGAAGCTGGGGGCGTCGTTGGAGAACCAGCTGGGGCTCAACACGGCGGGCGATCTGATGCGGGTGCCTCTGGAGAGGCTACAAGACATGCATGGTAAAAACGTCGGGTGAGGACTATCAAAACACTTTTGAGCTCTAACTTTTGTGATTGCCTAAAATACTTCTTAGTGTGGGGAGCTGGCGCCGTTTCTATTCTGTTCAACCGATTGTTTTTGGTCCCTGGTCCACACGACATCTTTTGGTTACTTTCCTCCGGAGACAGATGTCGTCCGTCGCCGCAGAATCCTTTTTGATACCGAAACAAGGTAATGTTGCTCCTTCGACTGACGGTCTTGGCAGGTGGAACCCTCTCCCACGACGGACACTTCCGTCAACAGCCTTCCGAAGAGGTCTTGCTTTCTGTCCGGAAAGGCCAAATCCAAATGTCGCGCCGCCGCCAGCAGGATCCAAATGTTTGGGAACATTCTATCAGCGTGTGGGGTTCACGTCTTGTCCTCGTTCTGACGTGTCTCTCTATAAACTAAAATCCGAAGCCCTCTCCATCTGCCCCCAAGCATGTGGCTGGTCCGCATTCCTATTAAAATACTTGACCCTTGCTTAATACGCTCTCCCCGGCAGATCCTAGTTCCTTTCTCCCCTCCCCTCAGCATGTGGCCCCTCTGCGCGTTTCCTCTCTCCTTCTCTCCTCAGAAACTGATCTCTCCCCCCGGGAGAAACCTAGCCTTCTCGTCCCATGCAAACCATAACCATGCTGCTCCTGCACCCCCCAGCATGTGGCTGTTCCGCATCTCCCGGGGCCTTGACGACGACCCGGTGAATGACCGCGTTCTGCCCAAGAGCCACGGCTGCTCCAAGACGTTCCCCGGGCGCAACGCCCTGGCCGACTTGCCCGCGGTGCGCCACTGGGTGCGCCAGCTGGCGCTCGAGCTAGATCAACGGCTGGAGACGGATGCGGAGCAGAACGGACGGTTCGCGCGGCTCCTCGTGGCCAGCGTCAGCTATCACACGGTGAGGGGCGTTGAATGACAGTTGGTGGGTTGTGGTAATTGCGATGACGTATGCTGACCTCGGGGTGCTTGAGGGGGCTCTGTTGGAGTGCCGGGCACGTGAAGAGATATTGAGGAAGGAGAGCCTCTTTTCGTACTTCTGTGTCGGAGTTGGTTTACCGCACAAGCGCGTACGGGTTCGTGCATCATGTGGGCGTGCCATTATTTGTTTTATCTTCTTATCATCATCAGGGCTCAATACCGTGGCCTCAGTGTTCCCCTTCCAGCCTACCATCTTTTCCTTCTTATTTTCCAATCAATGAAGCTTCTGTCTCAAAAATTTCCTCCGAAGAACCTTGAATCTGCGAGCGGTAAACTCCGCTCACGAATATCAGCCCCCTTCGACTGCAGGAACCCACCCTCGCGTCGCCCCACGGTGTGTCCAAGTCGTGCCCTATTGCATACGGGGTCGACCGGATCACAGCGGACGCCTTTGGACTTGTCCGGCGAGTGCTGTCCGACTGTCAGGCGTTTTATGTGACGTCAATGGGCCTTTCCGCGACCAACTTGCAAGCGACCCCCGAGAAGACTGCTTCGATTACGACGTTTTTGAGAAAAGTTCCTGGGAAACAGAGTGCGGCATCAGACGGGGGCGCGCCGACTGGGTCAGAAACGACGGACAGGGGGGAAGGAGAGACGGCGCTTGATGAGGAAGGCAACGGGGGTTTGAGGGGGCAAGTCGCTGCAGATGAGAAAGAGGGTACGGCGCAAATAGAGGGCGAAAGGGGCGGTGGGTCGGGGGAATATGCTGAAACGAGCACCGGAGGCGAAGCGAGACGGAAAACGGAAGTTGGTGCACGCAAGGTGAAGCGGCAGAGGAGTCCACTGCGGGACTGGCTGGCCGCGGCAAGCGGCCCAAGGCCTGCGTCGAAGGTCATTAGCACTGGCGGAAGCGAAGGAAAGGGAAAAGGGCTGGAACGAGAGGTCTTGGCGGGGACTGCAACGCAGTCAGATGCGCTAAAAGCTGAAGGGCGAGCAGCCTCGGAGCCTGCAGAATGTGGAAGAACGGGGGCGGACGATCCAGCGCTGCAGAGCGAGGAGTTGAGGGGGGATGAGATTGACGGGCAGCACGCATTGGAAGGGGTTTCGTGTGTAGAAAGGGGTCCAGACAGCACAGTTGGGGAGGAGTGCGAGGATGTGCAGCTTACGCTGGAAGAGTGGATAGGTGACCGTGGTGGTACTGATTCTAGATCGGCAGCGGCTGATCCGGAACATGCCTCGTGTGAGGGCCGGGGGAGGACCAGCGAGAACGAGAAAGGGGCCGCCAGTTCAGCGGAAGTGGCGGGGGTAACGGCGGAACCGACGGGGTTGTCTGACCTTGCAAAGAGCGGACACGCTGACAGGTTGGATTTGGGAGGAGAGCTGGGTGAGGGTAATGTTGCTATCGAAGATAGGAACAATGGGGAAGAGAAGGCCGACAGTGGTTTCGAATGGAAGGGGGCGCTCGCAGAAACAGCGACGGCACGGCAAGTGCGGAACCGAGTGGAAGCTCCGAAGAGCTTAGAGGCGCTGTGGCAAAAGGCTGCGGTTCCAAAGACGGATGTACAAAGTGAGAGAACGGTAGAGGACCAAGCGGGGGCAAGCAGAGAAGGGCGGAGGAGTACGCAGTCCAAGACGAGAAAGCGATCGTTGGACGGACACGTGGCAGACGCCAAGGAGAAGTTGCAGAAGCTCTGGTCCAAAGCACCCAGTGCTAAAGATGAGACTGGGCCGGCAGAGGTTGGTAGTGGCATCACTTACGAGTTCGACTGGCAAGAAGTTGACCAAAGCACCTTGGACGAGTTGCCATTAGCAATTCAGGCCGAGATCAGAGCAGCGCAAAGGTTGCAGATGCAGCGGCAGCAACCTAAAGCTGCAAAAAAGCTAGAGAAGGCACAGCACGCGCAGAGCATTAAGCCGTTCTTCCAGAGGAAGTCCCGCTAGTTGGGGGCCATTGCAGCATACGAAAGTAATGGTACATTGCAGCTTGAGCTTTTATATGACAGCTTTGTAACTTTTCGTGACGGCCCGGTGATCAACAGATTGTGTACGTGTGCTTAATCAGAAATACATGGCTGCATCGTCGTGTTTGGATTGAAAAGAATTTGCATGTCGCCTGCATTGAATCGCACGCGGCCGCCAATATATGCATGCTTGTTGGGCTGCCGGGCCCTCATTCAAGTGTGTATGAGGCCCACATATGGCTGTAGATTAAAAATAATGCATGACGTATATGTGCGCATGACGCAGCTATATGCATGTACTAAATGGTTTGTCATGACATGCCAGCATGAGGCCATGCCATGCAGGCTCGTTATAAGATTAAATTAGATTGAATTAAAGGTATATGGAACGCGTATCAGTGCGCGCCTGAGGGCAGCAATCGTGGTGGGCCAGCATGGCCTTGACAATCACGCGCGAACGGTACGCTGAAAACGTGATGCAGAGCGTAAATCTGCTGCAAATCTTCCAATATGAATTCGCTTTACAAATTGGACGCGTTCCAATTTTACAAGTTTGCGCCCTTATCAAGAGCTTCAGCATTATTTTCGACATATCATCTTCGAGGGCCTATGGACTCTTCTCAGCAATGATGCTTTACCCAGCCTCCACAGCCGGCTTTCATCTAACGAGCCACAGCCACAGCACACGACATCCTAGGCTACTGCCCCACCGACCTGCGAAACGTGCCCCCCTGTAGTATCTCTAACCTGCCTTGCAGAGCAGCCTCGTTGATTGAGAACGTACTTCGGTGGCAGCCGCCTCGCCCACTCAAGTATGACAGGTGACGGGCCCGCAGCCAAGCTGACCCTCAAGCTTTTCTCCTGCGTGTTTCGTTTTGCACATTCTATGCACAAAGGTTGCTCCCTTTCTGGTCCGCGCCATGCTGGGCTGCGGCGACTTGACCCAAAGGGCATACCCTGACTGCCTCGCCCTGACATCCTGCAAGGGCTCCACAAGTTCGCTCTAAAGGTCGTGCGTCCTTTGACCCTGATCAGCACCGCTCTCGACCAAGCTCCCAAAACCGAAGCTTCCATCCCTCACTTTCCCCCCCGCCTGCGCGTTACCCCTTGCTGAACGTCCATTCCAATCAAACGTCCTTCCACATTTTAGTCTCCTTCGCTGGTCATCTTAACCCGATCTACATGGTCTGGCGCGCCTGCTTTCCCCGCGACTTCTTGAGCTGCCCCTCCTTGAGCAGCGCCTTCAGCTTCGCCTCCGCCTCGTGCACCGTCTCGCCCTTCCCCTGGAACGCCACCCACGCGCCCCGCGCCGCATTTTCCCGCGCCTCTAGTTCCGTCAGGTCCGCCTCCATCTGCTGCTTCAGCTCGTCCAGCTTCTCGTTGAACGCGCGGAACTCGGGGGACGCCTGTAGCGCCTCCTCTGCAGGAAAGTGCGATATCAAATCAAACGGGCGATGATGTTACTAAGACGTAAGAATCATGAAGTTCGACGGCTTGGCGGCTGCTCATCACCTCCTCTGCGGGAGGGTAGGCTTTCAGGAATAGGAGCGGCCGATGCTGACGTCACTATGACACGTGGTTATGAATTGAACGGGCTTGTCTCACAGGCGGCTGCTGCAGCGAACCCTCTTCGCAAAAAGGGCGGATCTGACTTCTGGAGCAGCAGCACCGTCCTGCTGACGTTAGAAGAAGCAAAAACCTTATTGCTGGCCGCTCGCACAGATTGCTATTGCGTCCAAATTTGTATGACGGGGTGAACCCACTGAGGCGATCGCACGCCTTTTCAGATTGGGCTGCTATTGCACCAAACAAAATTTCCTTAGGTCATCAGCACTGCCTTTCGAGACAATCGTCGATCCTGATTCAATTGCCCAGGAATGCCCGTCATGCAAGGAATAGGACTTCAAACTTTCCAAGATTGAATTGTTGAACTCTGAGGACTTCGGACACAAAAGGCACACAATCCGCAAGGCGAATGATTGTGGCCCTCAAATCCTGCAGCTGCCAGTTTTCGCGTCCCGCAGATCCCACCAGCATCTGAACCCGAACCAACAGACCTGAGCAACTTCTGACGACCCAAAATCTTGAGTGTCCTTCACAACGACGCCCCAAAACCGTCAGACTTACGCAGCGCAAAAACCGACATCTGTGAGCTTGATCTCTCGCACATTTTCTCCGGCACCTCGAGCCCAACCAATCTGAGCAGCTTCCTGCGAAACCCGTAATATACCGAGCCATTCTCCACCTTATCGACACCCCCAGCCATTCTCCACCCTATCAACACCCCGATCCCCCAGAATTAGCATAAACCAGAGTTAACGGAACCCAACCCACGCACCTGTGAGCTCCTCGTCCCGCGCGTCCAGCCCCAGCTTACGAGCCATGGTCAGCTTCTTGCGGCGCGCGTCGAGCGCGGCGGCCTTGAGCATGCCCACCGCGCGCTGCCGCTTGTCGAACCCCTTCTGGATGATCTCGCGCTTCATGATGCACTGCGGGCCGAACGTCGACTCCCACGCCATCGACGGGTGCAGCTTGTCGAGGGAGATGTTGTCGGGGGCGGGGACCAGAGCTGCGAAGAGGGTTGTGAGGGATCAGGTCCAAAATGGTTTGGTTTAGACTGTATGGAACGAAAGTGACCGCGAGTTTTGAGATTGGATTTGGAGAAGGTGGAGAAAGTTCGTTATAAATAAGGGTGCAGCTTCTTGAGGGACGTGCTGGTGTAAGCGGGCACCAGGGCCGTCAAGAGGTTTTTGAGATTCCGGAAAGGTTTGGATTCAGCAAATAAAAGGATCGAAGGGGATGAAGATGACGGAGAATCCTGGGTTGAGTATAACATTGGAAACATCTTTTAGTACGACGTCCGTGGATTCTGCGATCCGGGTACACTTGTCCGGACGGGCACGAAGGTGCATGGCACTTGGACCTTCTGATTGACAAGTTTCAGAGTCCGATACTCTGACGGTCTGACTGCAGCTCAGAAGGAAAATGAATCCGAAGCGAAGTCTCACACATTGGAGGATTCGATTTAGGTGGGTTGACTTTCCAAGATTCCGAAGTTGTGAAACCTTACATATCCGTTGTCATTCATAATCATTTGAGGGCTGACCCACTGGGAACGGAACCGAAATACTCCGTAAACAACCGGGGCACGACGATCTGACCCAAGGGGGGGACCGAATGTTGTACGACCTGATGCCCTGATGCTACGTGTCTTCGATAATGCGAATATGCAATGCCGGCTCGAGTCGTTGAACAGCACAATCTGGCAGAAGAATTAAGCACTCAGGTTCCAAGCGCCTCACGAGAAAGATCAATGAGAGCTCGACTTTCCGACTATCTCACCAAGAAGATCCTGCACGAGCTCTGCCGCGGTCTGGCACGCACCCTCGAGCGCTCACTTCTCCTGGTAAACCACTAAAACAGACGTCACTTTCTGAATAATGTCAAAGCAATATTCCGGGCGGCTCACCGAGTGGCTGCTACACGAGCTGTGCCGCAGTATGGCACGCAGCTTCGAGCGCCCACTTCTCCAGGTAAGCCATTACAAGAGACGTCACTTTCTGAATGAAGTCATAGCGAGGTTCCGAGCGGCTCACCGAGTAGGTCCTGCACGAGCTGTGCGGCGGTCTGGCGCGCGGCCTCGAGTGCCCACTTCTCCTGGTAGGTGTTTTAAAAAGACTTTACTTTCTAAACGACGTCAAAGCAAGGGTTCACATAATCTCACCAAGTAGATCCTGCACGAGCTGTGCCGCCGTTTGGCGCGCGGCCTCGAGCGCCCACTTCTCCTGATAGACCACCTTGCGCTGCTCCTCTTGCGCCGCCTCGCGCTTCCGGCACGTTATCTCCACGTCCGCCATCCGCGAGCAATACTGCGTGCGCTTTGCCTCGAACGCCCTGGAAGACGAAATAGAACGAGTTTGCAAAGCGGGGTGGAAGGGTGCCGCACGTGCTTGCCACTTCCCTCTTTGCTCCTTCAAGCACGTGCTTGTTGCTGTTTTTGCCGTTGCTTTCTCGACGCACTGCAAAGGAATGAGTGTTGTGCGAAAGCATTGGAGAAGTTCGTGCAACGCAAGTGCCCTGATTGGCGTCCAGTCCTTTACGAATGCCGTGTCCAACCAAATCCAATGTCGCAAGGTGCGCAAAAACCAGTCTACTATGAAGGCACGTCTTAGGACCAAGTCAGCCCTGTTAAAGGACATAAGCTGGGGTCTAAAAAGCTTCAGCGCTCATGCTTGGGTGGCTTCTTCAAGTGCGTCATGTACGGGACGTCGTTGGCGAAAAAACAGAGCAGGTCTTAGAACAGGGGAGGATCACCCCTGCGGTTTCGCTGACCTCATCCATGCATCCCGCCTGCTTTCCAGCACGCGCAGCTTCCGCTCCACCGCCGCGATCTCCGCCCTCTTCTTTGCCAGCACCGCATTCTCTTCCTCCTCCGGTAGCGCCTCCGCTGGAAAGAACCCGAGCGACTCGTCCAGTCCCCCCGCCCCCGGCTGGATCTCCGCCAGCCGCTCCCGGCCCGCCACTTGGCGATCATCCGGCGCATCTTCGAAGTGCCCCTCGTCGGCCATTGCTTCGGCTCCCCCGAAACCGCCCACGCCGTCGAACCCCGCTAGGTCCCCCAGCTCGGGCCTGTGGCTTTCGTTCAAATCGAAGCGAGGCTCAGGTTTTGGATTCGCAGAATCATTGGCCCCTTGCAAACCTCCGAAGTCAGGGTGACGAGCACCCCCTGCTAATTGTGGGCCTTCCGGTGTCGGCCCCGGTTCTTGGTCCGCAGCAAGACCGCCGTCTGTGCGGGGTTCGTCAGTTGGATTCCCCCCAGGTTGCGCCATTCCGCCCGCATCGTGTTCCGCAGCACCTGCGCCATCCATCTCCATTGGCACTGCCGCTCCTGAATTCGCCCCCGCATTCTCCTCCGCCGAAGTATGCCCCACGTCCGGAGTTTCGAGACCATTTGCAGTTTCCGTTTTCGTGGGACCCCCATCCTGTTGCCCCGCTTCTGGCTCAGGGTGTGCCCCCCTCTCTCCGTGCAAACCCCCCTCGTTCCCCCCCTCCACGCTTCCGAGCCCGTTCATCTGCTTGTCATGCTCCATCAGGTGCTCCACCAGACTGTCGGCCACCTCCTTTGATGCCCCCTCGTCCTCCTCAGCCTCAGAATGCACTGACAATTCGGAGAGCGTCGGGGCGGTGTCAAAGGCCCGAGCCAGGAGCTCCCCCGGAGAGACCCGCTTGGTCTGCCTGGGGTTTTTGACGCCCTTCTTTCCGCTGGGGGGGTCCTTGCGCTTGGTCCCCCCTGGGGAGAGGCCGGTGTCGCGCTTGCTCGGGTTGATCGCTGCCCATTTGCTCTGGAAAAAGGTGGGGGGAGTGAGTCAAGGAGACAGTTTGACAGGGGTCTTGACGGTAGAGCAGAGATCAAGAGTGCACGGCCCTAGGCATAGTAGAGTGTTATGATTGTGTTAACAAAGTGAAGAGGTTATAACCAAAGTTGATGACTGGAGTGGTTGTGATAACTTCTGCACCCAAAAAGGTGGGTTTGTGCTTTCTGACAAATGAAATCCTTCCCTGAATCTTGGCAGGCTAGAGCAAGGCAAACATAGGAAGGGGATGAAACATATCAGTGACTGCACCATCGATTGACCATGCTATCCATAAGGTGAAGCGTATTACCACTTCTTCTGTCTGGTATCAGTATACTTCTCTAGCTCTCTGCATTCAAGAAGGTTTCAGACAACCCAAACACTGTCCTTGAAAAGTGCATTGCGGCGGACTGATCTTCTCGTTCCAGCTCGCAACGATCTAGAAGATACACCCCTTACAAATACACCAGAAGCAAGGTAATGCACGAAGCTTCGGCTTTCTGTTGCTAACAGCATAGCTCAAGCAGCAAATGCACCCTGAATCGTCAAGAATTCTAACCAATTGCATACAGAAGGTAAGTTTCATCACCCCGTAAAGCCAATTGCCCGTGAATCAGAAATGGCAGCAGCCCAAAAGCAGCATTGCTATTTTAGCATTCGCAATTGTATTGTCATCGCTGAAGAGCTCACCTGGAGACTCCCAATGGGCCTCCACAATAGAGTGGCAAACTCTGGATCCTGCTTGAGGACTGTCCACCGATTCCCGTGCTTTTTGAGCGCCCTCTGTAATGCGTCTATCTCCGCTTCGGTCCATTGCACAGGCTTTGCCTTGACCTTGGGGGCATTGGCACCTCCACCATCAGCGGGCTCCATTCTTACTCAATCTACAATGATCTCTAAAGCACAATGCACTTCCTCTTTTCCAGATTGGCACCATCCGCCAGCTCTTGGATTTGAAGGTTTTCCTGAACTCAAAGATTTGCTGCTGCCCCACCTTGAAGTTGAAGCAGCTCAGCTGTCAAACGACCTGGCCTGACAAACAGGCTGCACTCGACAAATAGCCGACCATGTGAACTTCTCTCAAAAGTCTGATGATTCTATCGGAGCCGTTCAGATTACTTATCGGACGCCACTTGTCGACTGATGGGGCCGGTGGTTTTGGAGCAGAGGCCGGTCGAAATCCACTAGGGAGTAAGGCACAGAGAAAGCCCGGTTCTCTAGATTTATAGAGCCCGGTAGCCCACTTGATGAGGGGGATGGCAAATTTCCACTTGAATGTTGCGAAGCTAAATCATAAATCGTTGCAGTTCCCTAAAATTCTTAGTATTAAACAGGCACGTCATCCTGCGCTTGGTCTAGCGGCTAAGGCGTAGGGATTTCCCCTTCACTGGGTGATGAAATGATGAAGTCAATGCCTGCGAGGGACCTGGGTTCGATCCCTCGCAAACGCACTACGGGTCATGCCGCGTGCGGGGTAAAAAGGGAGTATAATTCCTCGTAAGTCGAGGTCGTCGCCGCCTCCCAGGGGCCGCCGTGCGGTTTGGCACCCGCGCTCCGGCGACCATCGCCAGGTATAGGAGTCCCACGTCTCCAGCTGATGAGCGTGGTGTCCTCAGATTGTTCATCCTTTTTTAGTATTAAACAGGCACAAAAAGAAACTTGGTGGCAGGAAAACTTCGAAAAGCAGTGCCCACAGCAGGAACAA
Source organism: Klebsormidium nitens (assembly GCA_000708835.1). NCBI lineage: Eukaryota > Viridiplantae > Streptophyta > Klebsormidiophyceae > Klebsormidiales > Klebsormidiaceae > Klebsormidium > Klebsormidium nitens. Next base: position 23,836 of record DF237564.1, read on the forward strand.
AGTCTGAGCAGGAGCGCAGCAAGTTGGTCTTCTGGAGGTCCCACAGTGAAAGGAATTGTGCGACCCTCTTCAGATTCTTGCTCTGTTTAGAAGCCTTGCAAAGTTGTATATTCAAGGGCGGAAGGTGTGGAGGGCGGCACATCAGTTGCCGATGCATTCTTGACAAGACAGCGCAGTGTCAATGAAGCTGGGGCTAGAAGATTTGTTTACGCAAGTGGCGCTACCTGCTATTGCTGATTTCAGGTCTCATTAAAGATAATGCAATCCAAAGTCTATTATGTATTCTGAGCAACTTGTCGTCCTTCCATGGTAGAAGCCCTCACTTGATTGGTTCTTGGATTAAACTATACAAATTTGGGCTCAATCCAATGGGAGCTCCTAAGCAGAAATGGACAGAGGAAGAGGAGGTCGCGCTCCGAAAGGGTGTGGAGAGGTATGGGCCTGGCAAGTGGAGGGCGATCCAGAAAGACCCCAAGTATGGGCCATTTCTGACGCAGCGCTCCAATGTGGACTTGAAGGTGAGAATTCAAATAGTACTGCATGCCAACCTCACAGTCTGCGAGGATGTTCATCTCTCGCCCTTGTTAGGGTTAGGTTTTCCAAGGGCAATGTCTAGGGTTACAAGCTAGCCCAGCTTTTTCGTGCTCTCAGCTCTTGGGAGGTGCTGCAGAACTGTTTGGTCCGAAGGTGTTCCAATCACTGAAGATTCTTTTATCCAAATTTCCTATGTGAGCTTGGTCTCATTTACCACCTAGAGAACAGGATGTCATAGCGTCTGTACCAACCCCTTTGCATGGCGTCGGGCCAATCTCTGCAAGAATGCTGTTTCCAAAGGCAGTTTCATGAAAAATGCGGCACATCCTGGGTTCCAACTGTGATTCGCTTGCTCTGAGATGAAGTAGAATGAATTTGACAATCATAGAGATTGGGCTTCAGCAGTGTTTGCTGGATGTGCTTTCAGGGACTGCTAGATGTGGTGTTGGATGTGAAATTAGGGTTTGTTTGCAGTGGCTTCTATCCTTGCTGTTGGCTAATAAACCATGCATGGTCCTTTCAGTGTGGACTTAACCAAGAAGTAGGTATTCTTATTAAGTGTCTGAACGTCTTTGTAAGAATCTGTTCATTTACGATGCAAATTCTGGTCAATGCCACGTTTGCAGCTAACGACCGTTTAGCCACAGGTATGCTTCTGTTCATAGATGTCTGGCAAGAGTGCAAGCACTCGCAGTTTGTCTGGCTTGAAAGAAGAGTCACAATAGCATCTGTATAGGCATGTTCATTCAACAACCAACTCTGGGCCAATTCCTGCAGGACAAGTGGCGCATCATGAGTCGGGCAGAAGGAGAGCCCCCTCGGTCTCGGAAGATGAATCAGGGGACAAGCTCACGCCCGGCCAAGCGTGCCGCCAGCACAGGCAGCGAGGATGATGAGGAGGCGGCAAGGAAGAAAAAGCGGAGGGATATCTTCCTCAAGTATGCACTCGTTTCCTTTCTGCTACTTCTACGCTTTGTGCTGTGCCAACTGGCTGCTCAGTTGCCCCACTTGTTCAGAGTGTATGCCGTGGAAAATATAGTTTATGGACGTTTGTGTATACAAGCATCAACAGACGGGAAGAATCAACATATGTTTTCCCAAGCTGACATAATGCATGTTTGTAGAGGACCAGACGCAAGGGCACTGGAGCAAGGGAAGCTTGGCAAGCACTGCGGAGTGCTCACATGCTGTTTTCGCTTTCCCATCGGCACCTCAATTGTTGCAGTGACGTCAAGAGATTTGTGGTCAAATAGGATTTTGGTTGGTAGAGCGATGCCTTCAAGTTCAGCGAAGCAAGCTCTTCCGTCCAAGGAGCGCCGTGTTTCCTCCCAAGGAGTGACACCTTTCGGTTCTAATTTACGTGCCCCGTTGATGCAGGTATGGTGAGATGATCACAGAAGCTGTGGCTGCGCTGAAGGAGAAGAGCGGCTCCTCATTGACGAGCATAGCAAAGTACATCGAGGTGAGACAAGCAGCAAGGAAATCAAGTAATTGGCACTTGTAACCAGTGCAAAGTGCAGACTTCTTGATCGAGAGAAATCTGGCCTTGTGGGTGCTGTCAGAATTCTCATTCATTTTTGCCTTTTCTCAAAGGTTTCGTTCTGTGATTCTTTCCAAAGCTTGGCCCCGGTGGTTGTTGACATCGAGCATGCTACAACATTGCGTTACTCTGTCTCATGCTGACTTGCTTTTGCAGGACAATCATGCTGTGCCGTTCAACTTCCGGCGACTCATTGGGGGGAGGCTGAAGACGATGGTGGAGGAAGGGATGCTTATTAAGGTGAAGAGACAGTTTCAAGTTTACACTTCTTGCAACTTCGACTTGCCTTGTATACCCGTCTCTCTTATTGACAGCTTGCCGTCTGCATAGCTAGGTTGTAAAGAGAGTCTGGAGGTACTTTCACGAACTGAAAGTATCCTGTATGGCTTGTAATTAAGACAACCGCATACAGAGCATGTGAGTAGAGGATGTTGAAGAGAAAATTTGAGAAAAGCAACGACCAAACCGTGGCGATAATACCGTTTCTTTTCGGTCCAAGAGAAGTCAGACACGCTTTGGAGATTCAAGCAGGATTAGCTGCATCAATGCAATCTGTGCTGACCCTCAAGCGGTCAGGCTGCATAAAACAAGGTCATCCTTAACCCCAATGGTTCGCTGGCTCCCAGGGTCGGGGCCAGGCGTACCGCCTGAACGACGGGACCGCGACCGAGAGCTTCGAGAAGCCGGTCAAGGCGAAGACGCCCCGGACGAAAACGGACAGCGAACGGAGCCGCAGCAAGCTAGAGTTAGGGCCGGACGGGAACCGCCGCCAGAAGACGGCAGAAGAAGCGGCCAAGGCGGCGGCGCTCGCCATAGCCGAGGCGGAAGCAGCAGCAGAGGCGGCAGAGCAGGTGGGGAATGTTGGGCTGGGTATCGCTAATTGTCCCGAAAATGACGTGTTGGTGGCTGTTTATCGTGTGCAGCACTGCGAATTTTGGTTCTGGTGGTTAAAATCCTTTTGCTGGCCTTCGGCCTTGAGTTCGTTGTATGCTTACGGTGTGGCCACTCGACGGTAGTAAGCTTGCAGAAGGTTGTTCCTAGAAGGACCTTTCACAAGATCGGGGTTGCCGAAGGTGTCAGGATGTCGTGAGGTGTTCATTGTCGGTCTTTTCGACTCAAGCATATAGAGGGTGTTAGATAGTTACTGCTTGACAGAGAGTGCGCCTTTGATACGGCGGAACCATGACATTTGCACATGTAAAATCCTCCAACTTCGGGAGTCGTTAACACGAATTCAGTTGACCGACTCCTGGCGGTCAATCGAAGAGAAGAACAAGGTTCGAATAACAAGGAGACTCTCTCATCCTGTTGCAAAGTCGGCGCTTCCGGCTGCATCCTCATTTTCTGCCTTTCTTGCTGTCCGCTAGTCATGTTGTAAAATTGTTTCCCGCATTTCCAGAGTCCCTTGTCCACGTTGTACGTTCTACCCATGCAGGCAATGCGTGAGGCGGAGCTAGCGGAGCAAGAGGCCGCCGAGGCGGAGGCCGCCGCCGAAGCCGCCGCCGCCGCCGTGCGCCCCCCCAAGAAGCGGAGCCAAAAGGGTGTCGCGGCTTTGCAAGAAGCCGCAGAAGCCGAGGGCGAGCACGGGGGGATCCCCGAGGGCTTGACGGCGCAGCTGTTAGGGGTGGACGCCGGTCCCCCTGGTGGTCTGAGGCCAACCGAGCAGCCGGCCGTGCATGCCGGAGGCTTTGACGGGGGATGGGGCGCTGCTTTCTTAGCAGGGGATCCGGAGAGGGGGGTTCAGCAGGGGGAGGGGGTACCGCTGCCGGAGGGTCTGCCGCGGCCGGAGGGTTTGGTGCGGCAAGAAGGTCTAGCGGGACCGGAGGGATTGGCACGGCCTGAGGGCTTTGTGCGGCCAGAAGGGTTAACGCGGCCCGAGGGTTTGTCGCATCCGGAAGGTTTGGTTCGACCGGAGGGTTTGGTTCGACCGGAGGGTTTAGTTGCGCAGGGAGACAGCTTTGGGGCCTTGATGGGACTGTCTTCGGGCCAAGCGCTTGAGCTACCGAGAGATTTGCGGGAGCCGGAAGGGGCGGGGTTGTTGCCACTACAAAGACCAGAGGGTCATCCTGAGGGTTTGACCAACCAGAGGACAGGATCAGGGAGCGTGGGGCAGCAAAGAGTGATGCCACCTCCTATATCACGGGGTTCGGAGCCTGCGGAAAGTGTGGCGGAGTTTGGACGTCCGAATGGAGCTGGGCAGTCCCAGGGGCTGATGGGGTTGCTCCAGGATCCAAGTCCGTCACGAGATCCAGGGGTCTCTCAGGGTTTTGCAATTTCGCACGATTTGCAGCCCGCTGAGGGTCTCATGCCGCCCCAAGTTTGTGAACCGCCCCCGCCCCAAGGCTTGCAGAATCCACAGGGTTTGAGTGTTCCCCAGGGGCTGCAGCGGCCAGAAGGGCTAGTACGGCCTGAGCCGCTTCCAACTTTGGACCGGCCTCAGGGCGGGCATGCGCCACAAGCGGGCGTTTCGCAAGGGGTGGAGCAAGTACCGGGCATAAAAATGCAACAAGGGAGCGCGCCACCGACGGGGCCGGATCCGGCTGCGAGCGCGCCAAGAGCGAGGGATCTGGCGGCGCCACTGGCAACCGGGACGCAGAATCCGGACGGCCTCCCGGAACCAAACATGCGGGTACAGGTGGGGGTGCCGAGTGAGCTCCCTCCAGCAACCAATGGTCCAAGCGACGTCGTGGAAAAGCGTTCGGGTCCTGCTGTAGATGGGGTTCCCGTACCAACAGAAGCCATTGACCCAGTGGTGCCTATGGAGGTTGATGTTCCCGCAGACGCTGAAGAGGTGAGCGGGGAGACAGGTCTTGCAAAGAGTTGACATGGCGCTGGAGATTAGGTGGACCTGTAGACTGGAAGAGTGACCCAGTGACCATTTATGCAACGAGCAAACCACTTCCTTTGTTCAAAAACAAGTTACGCTTTTGCCTGAAAGCTGGTCGATCAAACGCGTCCTATAAAGGAATTGTTCTGGTGGTCGGATCCTCACATATGCATGACCATCCACCGAAACTTTCGGTCACATTCTGTCGCTCGAGTATATAGGGGAGTTCCCATTGAAATGAAACATCAATTCGCTCAGGGTGGCGGCAGAGTACAATTAGTTATCGGCAGCACGCAATCATGCAAGACATTGAATGAATGATGTTTACACATGTAAAGTGACAGCCGGGTATCATATCAGATCCTGCATGTCTGGCCGCGCGCACGAACAGATGGATTGCACTGTCATTGTCTTGAAAGGGGGCCGGATGCACTGTCATGTTATCCGCCAGCGCATAATAATAGTTGCTAGCGGATGCCAGGATCCCAAACCGAGGGCAATGATGAAGTATTCAATTTCAGCGAACTGTGCGGTTACGAGGTGGCAGCTTGCACAGCTTCCTTCAGAACATCCCGCTGAAACATTGTCCGGTCATTTGCAAAAACCAAGCGGACAAGTGAGAACCAGTTGAATGGACATTGGCCAGGGAGACCTCGGTGACTCAATTCACTATGCACTTGAACGCCTAGCCCGAGCTAGTTTACGATCATTTCCAACGAGAATCTCCCATATCGGCCGAGGCAACTCTTCGACTGCTCGAGTCCGAATTGCAACTCTTCAGCAGGTATATCCTTCCACGCCTCATAAGGGCGGCCGCAGACAATATCGAACGCACCCGCTGTTTCTAGCCCGTGTTAAGGACAAGATTTCCCCTATCGTGAAGCACCGTAACTCCGTAGGGCTTCAAGGTGCCGGCCAAACATTTACACACACCGGCGACGGCAGCGTCGCTGTCTTTTTGCGAAGGTCCATTTCCAGCGAGCTGATCACCTCAAAGCCTGTACAATCTTCTTCCTAGGGCCCTGCAGATCAAGGTTAAAAGCCAGAATCAAAACCCTGCCTCAACTCAGCAAGCCAAGGCAATTAGCAGCCCCCTTTGAAATCGCTGAAAAAAGATTCAGCGGGGCCCCGTGAAATCTCAAAGAAAGAGGCTTTTTCCGGACGGGTTTTGAGCAAAGGGACTGCTAATCAAGGGGCTGCTAATTAGCCCCTAATTAGCCCCTGTTCTTCTTTAGTACTCTAAAAAGGAACGGTGAAAATTTCACGTGTCGTATAATCATCCCAACGTTCTCGGAATCCGAAGCAAGCAGCCGGGTCAAAAGTTCAAAAAGCAACACAAGACAAAGTATGATCGAGAATCTGCAAGGCATCGACTCTCCACTTCGTACATTTCGAGGCACAGCGCCGAACACTTTGAGGTGCGTTCCCAGACACGACCGAATCAAGTCATCGCGAGCAAAATTCCCAACCGCGCAAGCAGTATATAGGAGCGAACGAAATGGCGACAGAGAAATATGGCCTATCATCTTGAACGCTCACCATGGGGATCCCCAGCTCCTTCAGGTCACTCTCCTCCATGTGCTTGAGCGCTGTCATATCGACCTACGAACAGAAGAAATCACCCCGTCAAGGAAGGCGATGGCTGGACCCGTTGATGAGAGTCTGCGTCGGGCGAAAGCATTTGATGAATAAACTCCGACATGCTGACGTAGTGCTTGCCGTTAATGGATTTGAAAGAGAGAATAAACGGGTAGTCTCTTTCCAGCAGGCGTCATCGACTGCCAGGCCTTTTCGGTCTACTCGGACCCTTAAGAAACCAGAGTCGTCATTCCAAATGCCAACTGACAGTCACCTCCTCTGACACGGCAAGACGCCCCCGAAAACAATCTGGCTCCAAACAGATGGGGCTGGGGGGAGCAGCAAGACTCACAAACGATGCCTTGAAAACAAACTATTTTCATCAAGAGACGCTTCTATCAGACGAAGTTATATTCGTCCGGCTCATTTCAAACATCGGATCCGATGCGAGCTCCTCTGTGTGCTCCGTCACCCTGACCTGCTCGTGCTTTGTTGACGACCAGACTGATATGTGATCGACATTCAGCTGCCACAAGGAGTCAGACAACCGACTCTGAGAGTCTTCAAATAAAACTCGAGTGCAAGGAAGGTGTGAGCGCCCATACAAACAAGCACATAGGATAAGGGTATCGTTCTCACCTCTTCTCGTACAAAGATATCCATGTACTTCTCTAAGCCAAGGGAAATCAGGAGGCCCCTCACGGTCTTCGGAGCCTGGACCAGCAGAGTTCGATGTGAGATGCTTGAAGACACCAAGAAACATCAACAAGTAACCTGGATAGGGCATCCAGGGAGACCATTATGAAGGACCCGAAATGCTCATGCCGGTATTATGCAACACTGAGCGCGTCGAGGCAGACTGATCTGCGCTCTCCCAGGAAGAGCCCTCCTTTGTGAAAAACAAAGCAAAACAAGCTCATGACGGATGCGTCAGGTTGTAAAGGTCCTCAGTCCACAACCTTCAATGTTCAATGAACCATTTCAATTAACCATTTCAATTGTGCTAGGACTGGCCTCCAGCAAATTTGAGAAGGATCTAAGACACGCACGTCTTCCGCACCCTCATATGTGTCAAGAAGGAGGAAGTTTCTCAGGACAGAACATGGCGTCAAAACTCTTGTGCCAATCAGAGACTTCAAGCTCCTGAGGGCAGTCCTCGAGAACCAGGAGAAAAGGGAAACCACGCACTCCTGCCGGTCCGGCGGCTTGCGCAACCGGCGCCACCGCCATCGGGGCCGGCTCCGGGTTCGTCTTCTTGACGACCGATGCAAGCCTCCGCACGCCCCCCGGCGCGGGCGCTTGGCTCACAGCCCCGCTCGGCAGAACGACTTCCGACCGCAGCTTTCCCTGTGCCTGGGGCGCAGCTACCGGGCGCATTTGGCTCTGCGCTGGAGCCGCGGGCTGCGCCCGGGGGACGGTCACCGGGCGGGTGGCTGGCGCCGCAACCGGCTTGCTGCGCACGTCCGTTACGGTGGACTGGGCGGCAGGGGCAGCGGCGCGGCGGGGGGCGAAGGAAGGGACGGAAGACGCAATTGCTGTCGGTAAGGGAGTTACTGAGTTCAGCCGGTTGCGCAGATCTGGCCCGCCGGCTTTGCTAGTTGCGACCCTGCTTTGTGGGGCGGTGTAGAGGGCACTTCTAACGGGCGCGTCTGAGGTAGTTCTAACCTGGCGTGAACCTGAGGAGGGCCGAACGACCGTTTTCGCGGGCCTGAGAAAAGTGCCCGAGTCTTGGTTTGAGAGGCGTTGACGAAGGTCGGAGGTTTCGGTGGGCATGGAGGGGGGCCCGGACAGGCGGTGGCGCAAGTCCCCGCCATCGAGGCGCGCCCGCTTCCGCACAACAGAGCTCGTGCTGCGCCGCCGGTCGTCGATGCTGATGTCCGCTTCATCCTGACGGGCCCTGAAGAAGGAAAAGAAGGAAGGTTAACTTGCGTTCTTCCCGAAAATGCGTGCCTGCTCATTACTGATGGGACCGGTGTCAGGGATGGAGGTTCATTCAAATCTTGCAAACCTGCAGTACTATGGGCCTATACGAGCCTTTTGCGTGGATCAAAAATAGGGTACATAACTGACTCATGAAGCCGCACCCAGCAGTTGGCCTCACAAGCTGACTAAACAGACAGAAGGAGCTGAAATCCGAAGGAAATATACCCTGAAGTTATCAGCAACGACTTCTGAAAGCAGCTGCAAGTGTGCAAAGAACTTCCGTGGCTTTGCAAAACAATAGATTGGTTCGAGAGGAGCGGTCGATGAATGATGCTTCACTGCCATCAGTATGCTCCACAGAATGTCCTCACTTCTGCAGGCAAGCTGATACGCGCATCAAAGAGGTGGACAACGTTCCGAATGAGCTCAACTGTTAAGCCAAGGCTAAATTGTAAATAGCTTGATATGCAGGCAAATCGAACACGTAGTATGTTGTATGTGGGCAAGTATCTCCAGCAGCACCAGTAAAAGAATGCAACCCACCTTTTCACTCTCGCACCGTTCTTTGACCCCAGCCTGTCCTGGATACTCGATGCTTGCCGTGGTCCATCTGCGACCATCCTTGGAAAGATGTCCTTAGGAACCTGCAGGAACACAGCGCTAAGAATATCACTCCACTAAAACAAGTTGCTGGACATCCAAAACTAAAACAACAACTCCGTGTCACCGTGTAGGAAAAGCATGCTCATTTTAACCACTATTGATAAACCACTTCTCACAAGTTTTTCGTGCTTCTTGAGGAAATACAAGAGGAATGCGTGAATAGCGTGCTAGATACCTTCCCAGACCCGTCAAGAGTGACGGTGAACTGCGGACCCGACGACATGGCTGTGATTTCACCTAGCGGTCCAGGCGCAAACCACCCTGCACAATTGCCGCACCTCGAGCTGTGTTTGGGCAGGCTTCTCACTTCTGGAGCTCCTAACAACCCTGAGACTTTCTGCTGTCGAAGTAGACTCGAATTGGCCAACTTTTGACAACGAAAGGCGCTCCACTTTCGCGCCAAGCTCTTCCTGTGTACAGATGATGTTGAATGTTCATGCGAGTTCTACAACGTACAGCTCGGTATGGTCTGAGTACCTGCTGTAGCAGTTAGAACCCTAACTGTTTTGCTGCCCGGGACTTCTTCCCGGGTAGGCCAGGTGGATGTAGGACGGAACGTACTGGAATGGCGCAAGCATTCGTGACCGGTTCATCAGCCCCCGGGCCCCGGAGAAAAGAATGCAACCATGAAACTAGAGCGAGTGGTGGTCATTTTGGTGGAGAAGATGCCTGGTGCTTGCATGCCAGGGCGCTCTCCTCGTGCTCACTCAGCCTACTGATACAACCGTAACAAGGTACTTTATGTAAGGTAGTGAGATTCTCAGATACGGAAACCAGGTTAGAAACCTTTCAGGTGCAGGGTCTGGGGTCCAAGCCTGGTTTTAATTTGCCCTTCAGTTGGTCATTTGCGTCGCTCGAGAGGGCCCCGTTCAATTTCAGACGTCATTCAGTGGAGCTCCTCTCCATCTGGGAGGGTTTTCCTGAAATATTTGCGGTGGCGTAGTGCGGAGGAGCCATGTTTACGGGAGATTTCACCCAGAAGAAGAAGGTGGATCTGGGGGGCAGGAGGAAAGAACTTGACAGGGGCAGGCTGCTGGAGCAAGCAAAGGCGGACAGGGAGCGGAGAGCAAGGGAGAAGCTCGAGAGGGTCAGCGCCACGAAGATACAGGTACTTACGCTCAATTCAAGCACATGCACGTGAAATATACTCTACTCCAGCCGTGTTTCTCCACCAATGCTGACAGGCGGATCATCGTGCGATCGGTCTGTGGCGGGACTACTGGTGCACACTGGTTGTAGAGGGTCTCTGGCCAATTCTGTGGCATTCAAAGGATACATGCAAGTCCCGTGGAACATAAGCTGTTGTTTGAACAGTTTTGGGGGACATCATTCTCTATGCCTGCTTTGGAAAAAATCCACATCTAACGCTGTCACGTGCATCTCATGGGGTGCATCGAGAGGCAGGTCAGTGATCCCTCTGAATGCGCTCTTTGATGTAGGACTTCTGGAGAAACACTTTTCAGTGACATGAAATTGCCAGCTGGAGTAATTTTGGTCTGCATAAGTTAGTATGACAGTGACTGATGTCCTTACTAGTGTAACCGGCATAAACTTCTGTCTTACTTCTGTCTTAACTTTTATGTTAGCGCTTCTATCCTTTTAGTTATGACGTCCAACCAGTCAGTTAATCCCCACAGATGTGCGAGAAAGAAGATGTGAGGCTGCGACGTCTGAGCTTTGTTCAAACGTCACATCGAGCGATTGAATGATCAATTGATCAATCAATTTCAATCTTGTTGATTGAATGCCTCATCCTAGATTACTCAATGCAATTCGGTTTTGTGATCCGCTCTGCAGGCATTTGCCAGAGGCCGGAGGTCGGTGAGTGCTAGCCGCGATCAGTCGCGCAACTCATGGCAGGGGCAATTTGGCGCGCTGGGAGAGCTGGCCACCAGGTGGGAAGTTTGTTTTTTTGCTTTTCTCTGTTGGCAGTCTGGAAGTTGTTAAGGAGGTTGAGTCCCTAAAAGCCGCAAATGGCCTTGGCACGCTGCAGTAAACAAGCTCTCCATTTCACGCTAAGAACAGTCCACTCACAAGGAATAAAAGATCTGGATTGTTTTCTTGTTTCAAGCCTCTGCCAACCGGACGCTGTCCTTGCTTTATCCACATCATCAGGTGCATATCTTTCAAGATCCACTGATACGTACTGGTGTCCCGCCCTGAAGCACGCTCGTCTCTTTTCTACCTTCTATCTCTCCTTCTGCAGGGAGGCCCTCCTTTACGACTCCCCTTTTCTGCCCCAGCTCCTCTTTTTCTTCCGGCTGAACAATCCAACAGACATCGTGAGGTTGGCCGCAGCATGCCGCCTCCTGCTGCAAAACTACTCTGCGAAAGGTGCGATTTGTGCAGGCCCGCCGAGACCACTTCTTCTTTCGTTCTTCTGACAGGGGAAGGTTCCTGTATGCGTCGATCTTGTCCTGCTTCACACAGTCTGAGATTTCGGTTCCATCGAAATCTGCTCATTGAGGGGGGGAGCTTCTTCTTTGTCATGGTCTGATTCTGATACAAAGAACAGAGGCGCCAGAGATCTCGCAAACATGAAGGGGTTGAGATCTTTGTGCTGTGAAGAACCTTCCAGCTACAGCTTCCTCCTCGCGAGCTGCTGGTTATTCTTGTATCAATGAGCCGAGTGCTTCTAAGTAAACAGAGTGTAATATCAAAAAGAAAGTTAGCAAGAAGAAGTGCTCCGGCAGAAACGGTGGCGTCTGTGACGCAACACAGTTTCTCATGCGAGGATGATTCTCCGTTATCTGACTCCACTTCCCTATCTGCAGAGCCAACTGCGCTTTTCTTTGCTAATGGCGAAGCTCAGAAGCAATTGATTATGGCTCAGAGGGCGGCCAAGCTGGCGGTGACCTGCCTTCAAGCCGTCCATCATAACAGGTGGGCCCGGTTTTGAGGCATGTGAATGACAACAGTAGATTTAATTTTCAGAGATCCGCTCCAGAAAGAAAGACAGCCCACCCGGAACGGTTGCTTTCGGCATCAGTGCAGTAAAAGACACTGGATCTTTCTTTGGTGAAGCGGTGGTTCCACAGATTCGTGTATCAATAATGTGGAACAAGGAGTTAAGAACGCAATATAGTAATTGGGACTTTCGACTGGGACCAGCATAGAAGGATCTTGCCCGGACATGAAACTTCATGAGAAGAAATTTACCCGTTGGATGCCCCGAAGAGGGAAGCTACTTTAGACAAGGACATTTTTTGGAGTCACAGGTCTATAAAGAGGAAGGCGGCGGTGGAATCAGACTTCACAACGAAACAGGAAGCCTTCTTCTCCGAACGGACAGACAACTTCTTAACTCAACTAGACAGGGAACATTTTCGTACGCCCTGCAGGCAGGCCCTTCTGTCCGAGCTGTCCAGCCCCTGGCAGGCATCCCCCGGCAGCCTGGGCAACATTCTCCTCCAGACTGTGCTCACCCTTTCGGGGGACTTCCCCTGGGCGCGCCAGGTCCTCGAAACGCTGGCGCGAGCGGATCTGTTTGTATACATCCGGGACATCTTAGTTCTGGTGGTGAGCGGATCTGCGGGTTTCTAAGATTGTGCCTGAAAAGCGTCTTTTAGTTTCAGCAGATATCACGTGCTTTTGTCAGAAACTTGTAAGAGGAAGAGAAATGAGGAACTTTGCGCTGCAATGGAGAAGAAACGCTTCGACCAGTGGACGATCTGAATGGTCGATTATCGTGATTATTGAGGAGAATGTCCGCGGGCTGCTTGATCCGAATCATCGTTAGAAAACGCATTGAGACGCAGCCTCAAACGCACGCGCACCTTCGAAGACAGCCAAGTTAGTCTCTGGAGCGGATGACGGTCCGATTTACGTTGGCAAGGGAGTCCAAGCTCACACCCTCAGTGTCAGGGGAAGGGTTGAGTAAGACGTGGTAAGGCGGAACTATCGGCTTGAAATTGAGAATTCCTCCTCTCGCGTCGTTCCAGGGGGGCAGTTCGAAGGCCGTGAGCTCCATCGAGCGGGCGGCGCTCCTGCTGACGTCACGCTACTTCGAGGACCGGGTCGGCGACCTGGAAGGCTCCCTGCCCGCGCGCCTGCGCTTTGCCGCGCAGCTCGTCTCCATCCCCTTCTTCTGGCAGCGCTTCTCCACCTTCAAGCAGGTCAGACCGCGTCTTCTCGACCTCGGCTGTTGTGCATTATTCATCATATTTTCAGATCTTACTTCCTCCGTATCTTCTTCTTCGACGGGTCTGTCAGATTATGAAAAGGGCACTATCTCAAAGCGAAAAACCAGCTGTGAGCTTCTATGCAGGCATTATTCGGAGGCTAGGCTGAAGCCTATGAAGAGTGCTTTGGTTTATGTCAGAAGAGAGCAAGGCGTCGGTATCCAGACACCGTAAATAGACATTCACTGTAGTTTCATGACCTTTCTTCTTGATCCGACTTGTCCAATATCGTCCGCAGGCCGCTGCAAGCCGGGGTCTTTGGCAGCGGTCGGTTCACAGCCTTGGGGGCATACTGCCCGCGCTCGGAGGAGCTCTACCGGGCAGTCCTGGGCCCGCCCTGCCTTCGGAAGCATGCCTCCTGGGGAACCTGCTCGAAGGAGCCCCGGGGGGGCTCACCGCTCCGCAAACTTCGACGGAAGTGGTGAGTCGCAACACGTAAATGCTGCGGGTTTTAAGAGGACAAGGATGGCCGTGGTTAGGCATCCATGCAAAGCATGAGTGGCACTCAAGAAGTGCAGAAGAACTGCAACTTCGGATATTGTTAGGGAGAGAAGTTGTGTTACTTCCTCGCTGACGACCTCGATCAAGCTAAAGCAGAGTTCCAATTGACCCCTCAGCTTTTCAGAGCAGTGCTCTCTGAGGCGTTGCCTCAACTCATGCGCTGCGGCATCTCTCACGTGGTGGCGCAGAGAGTTTCGTAGCACATTTTCACGCAGCCACAAGCATATGTCCCCGCGGTTCCTGATATAAGTTGTTGCTTTATTGCTTTCAATCTTATTAACCAAGAAGTACATGTTTCAAATGTGTTGAACTCTTATCTGCACAGGCGTCCGAGTTCATTCGTGTGGGGCAGACCCTTATGGAGGGAGTCCCGTCAACTTCGTACAGTCACAAAGCCGCAGACGTTGACGGTGAGACCTCCGCTTCTCTACCGAGAGGTCCGCAGGAAGAGCTTCGAAGGAGTTCTATCTTGGTCTTGAAGCTTTTGATTCATGCAACCGTGTGCTCCTTGAAACGCTGTCCTTTGCGCTCTCCCCTTCCCTTACGCTGTCAGTCTCCTCCATGTGACGTGCTCATAGGTGGCAAGTAATACAATCGGGGGCGCTAAAAATCAAAGTATCGAATCTGCATGTGCATGAGGGTCGCGAACTGGGTGCATGACATTTCAGGGTAAGGGGTCTCAGGGTTGCGAACATTTAAACGAAGGTTCGAGAATTTCGAACCTATGGGGTTTCCGGATTGCCAACACCTGTACGGAACGTTCTGGAATTTGGAACTCAGCAAGTTGTCATGGTCGCTTTTGGTTGTGCAGGAATGGACGTGGAGTCCTCGGTCGAGTCTGCTCCGGGTCCATCCCTGGACCCGGCCCTCGTCAAGCAGCTAGCGAATTTGGGGGACGTCGCCGTGCTGAAACCGCTGGTGAGCCTGTCATTCCGTCTTTACCACCAGTCGTTCCGCTCGAAGTTCGTTTGTGCTGCTGTCTCCTCACCATGACGTTACCTGCCCGATGCTAAGGGCGATTAATACAGGTATTCTCTTCTTTTAATAAAGTAATCCTTCCTTTGTGTCCCCTGGTCCCAAGCATGCGCCAAGCCGCAGTTGCGAAGCTTGCAGATGCATTCTCGTCTCCTCCACCAGCGCTCCTGATGCGTGTTCAACATTCTTTGTAACGGTGCCCTTCCGTTGGGGTTATGGCTTCCGACCTACCTCCATTTCCCTTGTCTCCTTCACAGGTCGCGGCACTCCTTTCCGTTCCAACAGATCCCGCTCAACCCCTCCAGCCGCCAACCCCCTCGGAAGCTTCGCTCGTGGGCTCTCTCGCCTGGTTCCTCCATTCGGTTCACACGCTCTTTCCGCCCCTCCGCGCGCGCCTCTTCACAAGCCTCGCCTTCTCGGCCCAGTTCACACAGCGCATGTGGCTGTACCTGAAACGCTGCCACCTGGCGCGACAGTGGCCGTCGATGGCGGTCGTCGGGTGGGAGAAGCAGCTGCTGCCGGAGTGGCTCGGATGGATGCTGCCGCTCGCCGTCTTCTGCCCCGTGTACAGGTGAGAGGGGAAGGGCGGGTTAGCACGTTGGCAAGGCTTGACCAGAACATTAGCTGGTGCTTCCAATGGGCGGTGATGCTGCGGTCAGGCCGTTTCGTGAAGTCGAAAAGCCTACCGAGGGTTTCGCTTCACTTGCTTGGTCTCCTTCACCACTCAGAATCTGAATAGATTCCCAATATTATCTTCCACGTTTGGAAAATACAGTGGATTGCCTAAGCGTCAAATACTTCCGAGTTCACATGGGCCGACAAGGTACTCTGTTCTTTTGCCTGCAGCTATCTCCTGATGACAATCGACGACGACGAGTTCTACGAGAAGCAGCGGCCGTTGCCTCTGGCGGATTTGACCATCCTGTTGTCGATCCTGAAAGAGGTGAGGCCCGACGTTTGACGTCGCAGCTTTCGTTAAGCAGAGTCTTCCTTTTAGTCAGGACATAGGTCTGAATTGTAACCAGAAAAATTTCCCCAGTTCTCTGCTTTGCCTTCTTCGCTAAGTAGGAGAAGGATTTTGTGTTGAGAGACTCTTGAAATTCGGAAGCAATCCGGCCATTTGCACTCCTTTCGCCTCATAGGTGCTGGGGACTCTCCAGTTTGTTACTCAAGAAAGGTATATGTTGAGCATAACACCAAAGCCCAACCCATTCTGTTAAACCGCTGTCGAGCACCCTGCTGGCTTCATTTTGACCTTAAAAGTAGGTCGGAGGTACCTCACTATCTATGTGGCAGGCCTGGCTAATTGCTTTTTCTAGTTTCTAGACTTCCCACATCCTCCATGTTTGGCAGCCTGCTCACAAAGCGCTGTAACAACTTCCATTTTCCCTCCGCTTTTTCAGGCGGTGTGGCAGCTCCTCTGGACGTACAACTCTAAGCTCGGCTCCGGCAGCCCCCTGGCCACCCCCTCCGATGCGGGGCTCTTCTCGGCTGCCGCCACCCCCCCTGCCAGCACTCCCAGCGCTACTGCGTCCTCCCATGCGGACCTCTCGCCGCAGGCCTTTTTGAAGCACGTGGGCACCGTTGCGGCCACGCTACTGGCACAGGTAATGGGGGCTTGTTTTTAGAAATCCCTGTGACGATTGGGGTTGGGCGTAGCTAACAGAAGAAAAATGTCAGAAGGTATGATCGAGCCACGTTCAAGTACGTCGCTGAAGGCTGATTGTTGACTGGTCGCTCCTTGCGGGCTGGCATGATCTGTTCACTTTCGATGATCAGGATTGCATATGTTGCAAATTTTCGGAGTATGTTTGAGATTCCTGGTCTTGAAAAGGAACGTTTTCCAAGCTGTGGACAGAAGTTTCGGACTTTAAAACTGGATTTTGGGGCGAGAGTTTGTACCTCCAGCTTGATCCCTTCTCTACAGCGCTCTGGTTAACGGCGTTTCCTAATGTCGACGCTTTCTTTTTGCAGCTAAACGACCGCAACGCCCGGAGGGAGTTTACTCAGCCGGAGAGCTTCCACGCCAAGGGCATCGTGGACGAACGCTTCTACATACAGGTATTGCACACGTGGCGAGGGGCGGAGCCATGACACGTGGCAGTGCTCGTATCTGTCAGCAATGTGCACACAGCTTGACCCAGTGACAGGGCCGTTGTCGAAGGGCCAATGGAATGACAGATGCAATCATTGAGGCGGTCTAAAATCGACGTGCTTGTCATGGAAAGCTCATGAGCAACCAGACCGTCGAGTCTATGTCCACTCACTGCACGCGGTTGAACGTTTAGCGGCTTAATGGCTTCGGTTTTGCATGGCGCGCTTGGATCTTAGGACATGCTCATCCTCTGGGTTTGGTTGCTGAGTCGATCTTCTCGTGACTTCTGCGAGACCTTTGCCCATTCTTCCGTGCAGGCACGGGACGATCCCGATAGTCAAGCAAGGGAGCTGCTGCGGAAGGCGCCCTTCCTCGTACCCTTCCCCGCACGCGTCAGGGTATATCAAGTGAGCACTTGAGTTCCCTTGACAGCCCTGCTGGATTTCATTTTGACTACGCTTCACAGAGGAGGGGTCGTACTTTGAAGGTACTGAGGATGCAGTTTGGTACTCTTGCTATTTAGTACGCTTCTGCAGTGCCTTTGTCCGCGCTCTGATCTTTTTCACGACGAACGACGTTGCAAGGCAGTCGTCCAACTACTGACCCTAGTCGTTCCTTCTCTGGAATCCAAAAACTAACGAAAAGGAGCCCTTTGAGTCAGTACCCCTTTGCCAAGTTACACCTTGCCTTTTCAACCCCTTATCGTAGCGCTTCTTTGCTTGCTTCCGGCCTAAAAGACGCGTCCGAGGTGGATACTCTATTCTGTTGGCAGCCTTTTGGCCACCTGTCTTCCGGTCTCACAAGGTTTTTCACTGAGCCTCATCGACGCCAGTTCCCTTCCTCCTCGTCTTACAAGGCTGCAAGCACAAGGTACATACTTTCCCACAACCCCGGAGTTTCCCAGTTGCATTACTCTTCAACTACCTCTTCCCGTCCCTTTCCATACAGTCTCTGCTCGATGTGGCACGCTCCAAGGTCGCCAACTGGCAGACCCCCTGGACCGCCGCGGAGATCCCGATCCGGCGGAACCATATCGTGGAGGACGGATTCGACCACCTGAGCGGACGCCCGGGAGAGTCGATGCGGGGGCGCATGCGGATCCACTTTATCAACGAGTTCGGGGAGCACGAAGCGGGAGTCGACGGAGGGGGCCTGTTCAAGGACTGTATGGAGGGGATCATCAAGGTCGCCTTTGACGTGCAGTATGGGCTGTTCAAGGTGAGACGGGGAGCAAGGTTTTGGGCTCTTTCTGGGTGTGAGGTTCCGTCTTTGCAAAGCATGGTCTGTGTTAAAGGGGAGTTGGAGAGGAATGCCTGGCGTGGGGTTGATCATCTGGAAAGCATAGGTTATATGTTCAGAGTTGCTGGCTTTTCTTCCGACCGTGATGGTGTCAAAAGTCTGTCATCGTTCTGTCACGCAACCAGGTCTGAAGCAATGCTGACGTCTTTTTCACAAATTCGTGCTGAGCTCTGCTGTGAATGTCGCAGAAAGCGTTTTTATCCATGGCTGCGAGACTCGATGCTTGAGTGTCGCCCATCGAGCTTCTTTCGTTCCTTTTCCTCCGAGAGAGCGTCAATTTGAAAGCCAGAAGTCAATGCTGACGTTGATGCGATGGCAACTGCAGGAGACTGCAGACCACCACTTGTATCCAAACCCGGCTTCCCACCTCGTCATGACCAATGGGGATCACCTGCGGTACTACGAGTTCCTCGGGAAGATCCTCGGCAAGGTGAGCGGATGTTCTCCACGCGTGCTCCTTACGCCTTTCGATTTTCTTTGTTGAAGGGTGACTCTCTTCGAGAATCTTTTTTCTTGCTTAATTTGATGCATCGCTTCTTTTTGGAGTACATTCGTTGTGCCACCAGACGTCCTCTCCTTGCTGCGATTCCTTCTGCTTACCTGTAGCTGCTTGGAAGAACTACGGTCGCATTCAAGTGAAGTAAATGTAGTGATTGTGTTTCATGTCAAAATAAATAGGCGTTTTTCCATAAAAACATCAGCGCAACCAGTCCGTTCTTGCTTTGACGGGTTCTGTTGATCTCCAGGCGATGTTCGAAGGCATTCTGGCCGACATCCCGTTCGCCACCTTCTTCCTCAGCAAGCTGCAGTCCAAGTGAGTCCCGCTCTTACTCTTTCATCCTGCGTTCCATAGAGTTCTAGTGGTTTGCATAGTTTGACCGGTGCTCAATCGTTTGTTTCTGGCTCACGTTCACGTAAGCCGAAAACTAAAAGAGTTTCGGCGACTATTGCTACTTTCCGAATGTTGTGGCGGAGAATTGGGAAACCTGAGATTGTGAGTCAGATAATGTGTGTGGTTGCGAAGCGAGATCATCTCAGCGCTCACGTTTTCACCCAACTTCGATCGCTGCGCAGGAACAACCTGCTGAACGACCTGCCGTCCTTAGACCCAGAGCTGTACAAAAGCCTCATCTTTCTCAAGGTAAGTGGCCGACCTTCCCAAGTTCACGCTTTTATTACGCTGCTCTGCTTTGGACTATTGCGGAAAAAACGCTACCTCTTTCTCTTCTTGTGCCACAAAAAAGGTTCTAGTATTTTTGTGCGCATCCTTTCTGTTTGACCCACTTTTTGAAGCAGGTTGGCTTCCTGGAAGCCCCAAATTATCGCTCCTTTGCTGTCGTCAAGCCTGATGTCACCTAGAGACAATACGGCCCATCAACAGAAATAAGCAGATTTGCAGCGACTGACGCGGCATTCGCGTCGCTAATTCATGGCGATATTGAGCAAATGCAATTCACGGCGATATTGAGCGAATGCACTTCCGAAGTTTTTAGTCCCACCTCCCTGTGTGCTGAACACATCAACTAAGACGGCTCCGTTCTGAACGTTGCAGCACCACGAAGTTGACATGGTAGTTCTGAGCCTCCCTTTCACCTCTCCACCTGGATAAACGTGGATTTCCAAGAGTCAGCTTACTTATTTCGCAGCACTACGAAAGTGACGTCGTGGACCTGGGCCTCTGCTTCCACCTCTGTCTTGCCAAGACACAGTTTTCCGAAGTCTGCTTTTAAGGCTCCATTCGTGGTCTGTCAGTGCGCATATCTCAGAAGTCTGCTTTCAATCCCCGCAGCACTACGAAGGTGACGTCGTAGACCTGGGCCTCTTCTTTTCGGTGGAGAACAACGAGCTGGGCGAAATGGCCGAGACGGAGCTCATTCCCGGGGGGAAGGACATCCCCGTTTCCAACGAGAACAAGATCAAGTACATCTACCTCGTCGCGAACCAACGGCTGAACCTGCAGGTAGGTCAGCCTCTGGTCGAAATTCGGCAGCGGACGGGAACGTTGCTGAAGCGCTGAGCATTTGGCCGGTCACTCAAATGTGGCGCAGCTCGTCTTTGTTCACATGTCGTGAATCTGAACCTTTATTTCTGACATCCCAATCCGGAAAGTGCGCCCATAAGCATTGTAATTGCGCTCAGCAGTTCCGCGGCAGTGGGCGCTGGGGCGGGTCTGTTGACTCCATGATAGGTTCGGGTTTCGAACACGTTGAGTTTTTTCCCAACATAAGTTAAAAATCATAGTGTCTATCCCGGCTCCTTTCGCCCATTTCACTCTTTTTCCTGATGAGATTCAGCTCCACGTCTCGTTTGCTGTTGGTAACTCATTTCGAATTCCTACATTTTCCAACCCGCATGCCACTCCGCCTGCAGATCCGGCGGCAGAGCGCGGCGTTCCAGGAGGGCTTCGCCCAGGTGATTGACCCGGAGTGGATCCAGTTCTTCAACGAACAGGAGCTACGGATCCTCATCTCCGGCTCCAAGGAGTCCGCCGACATGGACGACTTGCGCGAGAATGCGGTGTACGGCGGGGGGTATGACGACAAGCACCCGGTCATCCAGGCCTTCTGGGACGTGGTCAAGTCGCTGGACTCGCGACAACAGAGGCTGTTCCTGAAGTGAGTGCCGTTGAGTTGTTGAGTTGTTTGAGCTGACTTTGCTGCTGGTTTGAGTTGTTTGTGCTGCTCATAAGCAAACTGCTGAATGTGACGGTGCTTACTAGATAGATATTGAGTTCTGGCAGCTCTTTTGGCGAGCGTGTAGCAAGCTCGCCAGTTGCATCAATTGGGTTAGGAAAAACGAAAGGGGGGCAATAGCCGCAGGACGCCCGAAAACAGAGGTTGTTCCGTAAGTGAGTGCCGCTAACATCTTTTCAAGTCCTCAGTATCTCTTCAGTCTGTTGAGGATTTTCGAAAACGGGTTGGGTTGGCAATCGCCCAGCAACAGAGGCTGTTTGTAGTTTCAATGATCCTGGGTTGCGGATTGCTTGCGGTTCTTCTGCGGGTCTGCTTAAAAGGTTTGCGAAAGTTGGAGGAGGCGTCAACTTGCTGGCTGCCATGTGGAGGGCTACTCTCAGGTACTTCGTTGCTTTCATCAGCGTTTTTGCCGTGATTGTCTACGAGATCTGCGTAATCGCTGGCAGCAAAGACTGTGGCAAAATTGTAAAGGCATCACGTCCTGTTCGCGGGTAGGGAGGTTCCTATTACTTGAAGCATTGCAAGGTGGGCTACCCAAGGCTAGGGCGAGCGTCTGAGCATTCTTGATGCTGAATACATTCGGTGGTGGTTTTGAGGGTCTGAATAAGCTTTACATTTCCAGCCGGTCCGGCCATTTGACAGAACACGAAAAGGGCTTGGAATGTCAGCAAGTCGCTAGCTGCCGTGCTTTATGTCTGGCGAATGCTCGGCTTGGTGCTCAGCTTTTTGGGACGTGTCGGATGTCCTCGGGCAGTACAGAAGGCCAGGCCATCGGTCTACGACAGACAAGAGACAATTGCAAAGCGCGTTTTGCAAACGAGTCACACGAAGTTGAGAAAGCGCTTTGTTTCGGGACAGTGAAGGATTTGAGCGGAGCAGGAAAGGTAGCGTGTGGGTAAAAAAGTTTTATCGGCCGCTCACCTTCAGGGGCACGACCAATCCGGCGTCGGTGCTTTGATCCGGCCTGATCCTCGCTCGTTTCATTTCCAGGTTTGTGACGGGCTGCTCACGGGGGCCCCTCATGGGCTTTAAGTACCTGCAGCCCCAATTCGCCATCCACAGGTTGGTTGCCTTCAATCCTACAAAGCCACAATTCTGGACTTTTGCAACCCTTCAGCAGGACTTTAATGAGATTCTTATAGCCGGAGCTCTGGGGTTGTTAAGGACATCCTGAGGCTTTCAAAGCCCGAAATTGGATGCAGCTTTCGAAAAGAACCCTCTTGACAGTTTTTGGCTCTCTCCTTTCGCTGAAAGCGAATTTGAACCAGTATTGAGGGAGCGAGACGGCAATTACGCACAAGCTGCACCTTCTTTTGCTTTCGCCTTTCTTTGTTCACCGAGAGTGCACTGTTGTCGAAGTCCTTACTCCTGCATGCAGCGCCTGACGAGTCAGTTCGAGTTGTGCATGTGTGGCCTCACTTCTATCGGCGATGTTGCGGCTGTCTCTCGTTACCTGTTCTGCTTCGAAGTGGCCCTTCGAGGCCCCACCTGATTATTTCTCCAACAATCACGCGCCAGCACCCAGGTCATCACGTAGACCACACAACTCGGTACCGGACTGTGCGTCAAGCGACGAACGATGTTGCAGTATGTTCATTACGTGCTCGTTCCAAAGTAGTTAAGTATTGGACTTTTCGAAACCTGCATTAGCTTTAAGAATTCTGAAGCTTCAACATTCTGAAACCAGAAGCTGTAAGAGAAGAGTGTTGTGGGTTGATTTCCCTCTGACATCATCAGCCTTAGCTAAGACGGACATTGTCTCACCGCTTTGCAGGGCCGCCCCGTCCGACCAGCCGGATGCCTCTGTCCGCGCCGACATCGTGAACCGGCTCCCCACGTCTGCCACGTGTATGAATCTGCTGAAGCTCCCTCCATACCGGAAGTGAGTGCGACAAACCTTCATTTTCATTTTTTCCCCCTAGAAAGTTCCTCTTGCCGCCTAGTGTATCCTTCTCCTGCGAGTTGAAATATGGGCTTCTCCGGAATGGGAGCCACACTTATATTTAGGAAGGCTATCCGCATAGCATGCAAGGTAGAGGTGGATTTGTGCGGGTTGCTGTGTTCAACGCCGTCTTGGCATGCATTGCATCTCGTTGATGTGGTCATGGTCTTGAGCTTATTCCAATCACATTTGTTTTTTGTCATACAGCAAAGACATGATGAAACAAAAGCTGCTATATGCCATTACCGCCGGGGCTGGCTTTGATTTGAGCTGAACAACATCAGAAGAATTGACACACATAGACGAGCTGACGGGAGCTTGAATGCGGGTATGTTCTTCGCGTCTCAAGCTATACGGACCTTGCCTATAAGAGGATGTTCCATGTATACAGCTACTCTGTTCAAAAGTTGTATTATAGCATTCAAACGGCTTTGCGCAATCCCTTGTGGTTGGAGATCACCCTCAAGTTGAGTTGCATTGCACTGGATGCGTCGTGGAAATCTTTCTGCGGTTCGATCTACTTGGGCCAAAGGTATGCATGATGCCATATTCATGAGCGAACCAACGGTCGACAAAGCGACTGGTCACTGTCACCTCAGCATGAGGATCGAAGATGTAGAAAGCGGCCATGCGAATGAGTGCAGCATTTACCATGATTGTGCACGTATATACCCCTCGTCGAGCCAGTGGCGGAAAAGCATCAAAGCCTTCTCCTTTTATTAGTGTCTCCGACCCGCCAAAAAGGTGTAAAATACACTCAAACACCTGAAGTCATCAGAGCCGTGACTCTGACAGTGGTTACGGGCTGTGGTTAGGAAAGTGACAGTGACGCTGACATGGTGACATTGACATTGACATTGACAGTGACAGTGACCGGGGCTCTCAGGTGACATTAGGGTTATGTTGCAAACCTGTAACGGTTTGTGGCAATCGACTAGCGTTATGTTAGGGTTACGTCATTTCCAAGTGACATTAGGGTTACTCACTGACAGTGACAACCGGGCAGAGTACTTTTGGTTTAGGGTATGTAGCCACTTCCTCTGACCCTGTCCCCATCTGTACCGGAGGCCGTACCGCAAACTGTACGGTAAATCTGACAACTCTGACGGAGTTCTGATCGAAGGACCTGATCTGACACTTTAATCCACGCGTACACCTTCAGAGCCAATGATCCCGCGTGCGAAGTATTTTCCACACTTTTTGAAGTCTGAGACACTAATAAAAGGAGAATGCTTTCAACTTTGTCGTACTTGCGCCAGTGGCGCAAGAGGCACAAAGTTGCTGAATAAATTTTGGTAGAATCGGACGCGGTACTCGACGGTTCGGACGTGGTCGGACACTCAAACCTGGTCGGGTAGCCTCGAAGCACACTAAAAACCTAACACCAATGGCTCTGCCGTTAGTGGGAACCCTAATCGTAGAGCAGTCACAGGGAAGGAATGTAACCCTAACAAACCGTCACAGGGAAGGGGCGTAACCCTAACACACAGTCAGTGCTTTGTGACTTGACCCTAAGGCTAGTACGAGTGCCCGGTTGACTTCGTGGTACTAGGTCCGGTCCTCGTACAAATTCCTGACGGTGGGTACCGTTCCGGTCGATCGACGGTCTCGATCGTCCGTCTCCAACTCTACCAAAATTTATTCGGGAACTTTGTCCGTTTTGCGTCAGTGGCCACGTTCAGTTCATGGTTCCCGCGGTTCACGGTTCCCGATCGCCGTCGGCCTTGGCAGAATCCAAATTAATTCATCCAAATGGGTACTACCAGTCTACCAATACCGTATCATCATTCATGTACAGTATGTCCAGACTCCAGAGTCCAGACCACCGAGTCCGGAGCCAGTGCAATTAATTGGGGCTTGTCCAGGCCCAAGCTGGACCCTGGCGTCCAGGGTCCTTGGCAATGGTCACATCATACATGTTTCAATCAGGGATGCCTGCAGCCTGTACATTGTATACTGTTCAGTCTTAGACAGAGTACCGTACGGTATGATCAATCATCACAGCACTGCAGCTCATGTGTGAGTCGTGATGTATGACACGCATTGGGCTGCCCTCGCATGTTGCGTGTTGAAGGCAACTTTCCTGCTGTGAACGATTGAGCCCTGAAGGAGGCAAGGCCGCTACAATCTGGGCGATGATCTAGCTTCAGCCTACTTTGAGGAAGACAAAGAAAAAACTGAGCGTGGCTCCATGAAGCATTCGGACTTTCGGAATATGACCAGGCAAGCTACACGGTTAATGCAGCTGGCTAGATTGTATTCTCCCTAGGCTGGCGGAATTCGTTGAGCTTGCATTGAAACCTTTGAAACGATTTGATAAGGCGCGCCAACGTCTCCATGCTGTTTCTACCGGTCCTTCTACTCTCATGCCTAGTGTTATACCTGAGACTTCTGGTCGCTTTGGCTCGACGGCTGATTGCCTGTAGCTTCATGAGCAGCTCATCAGGGATTGAGTAGTATTGACATTTAAAGGGTAACAGGTCACCTCTACGCTGCATCATACCTGCAATAATCATCGTCGTACTAGTACCGGCCAGCTGACCTAGAAGAAATCTTTCAATCCCTTCAGGCAGATGACCAAGTGCAATATGTGGCATGCATGACTTCCTAGTTGCAGGTTGCAACAACCAGTTGGATATTTAACATACTGATTTCCTTCGCGCAAGCAACGCCTCGCTCAATGTGACTCTAGAGACTGGAATAAACTGGAAGAAAGTGAGCTTAGCAACGGACTTGCAACAGCGTGCGCGGCACGCATTGATTGAGCTGCCAAGATGGAGGCAGGGGCATTGGACGAACAGAGTCCAGTACAAGCACTGGAAGAGGCGACAAGAGAAGAGCTGAAGGCTCTCTGCCGCATAGCTTGGCCGGTTGCCGTGGCCAACTGCCTGATGAATCTGCGGCTGCTGATATCGCTTGCCTTCCTGGGGCGCCTCGGTCACATAGAGCTTGCCGTTGAGTTGTACTTTCACATTGAATTTCTCATGTTGACCACTTGCAAGCGTGTGACTCAAATCAGTCGCATGATTCTAATTTGTCACCACACTAAAGCGCGCCAGTATGGGATCATGTGCATTCTGGGTAATTTCAGCCTGAAACCCTAGTATCAAAGTTCCCGTCTGGCGGTATGGCTCTCGAATTTTGAAAGGTCCTCGATTCCAATGTAGGATCCAATCAGGCTTCGAGGGGTTGCTGACAAGCTCTTGAGGCACTGGGTAAGACTCGGAGAGGCAGGAAAGGCGCCCAACATCAATCTCAGAAGGTACCAAAAAACAATTCACGATCACTGAGGTGTACAATCTGGCCAGGCAGGTATCTCAGCTGCATACATGTTGCTCGCTTGCAGGGGGTGGTCTCGCATTGACAACAGTGAATGTTACCGCGCAAGCTGTGATGTTTGGTCTGGCTCTGGCCCTGGAGCCACTTCTAGGAGGAGCGTACGGAGCAAAAGATTTCAAAGCCATGGTAAGTTTAGTACGAAAGCACCTACAACAAACTTCTCTTGCCTAGTGAAGGCCTTTCAATTGGACTGGTAAGTGTGCGCCATTCTGAGCTCAAAAGCAGATTTGACAATAGCTCACCAAAGAAAGTCCACCAGATACGATCCCGGTCCCTGCAAGAGCGTTGTCTCTAGTGGATTCAATCACATAACCCCATATGTGGAGACTCGATCGCATCCACGAAGTTCGAATTCCTCAGCGGGTGCCTACCTTACCAAAGTCACGCTTCTGGATTTGGTGGTAGCTGCCAAACTAATGTGAATGAAACCAGGGATCCGGAGCGTATTCCAGCTGCTTCTTTGTTATTGTCCAGTGAGTGAAACCAAACCTTGTTTGTTCTGATCAGGGGTCGCCCAACGAAAGTATACTTGAAACGCGCTGCACGGTTTCAGCTTCTGCACGGTCTACTTATCTGAAACCTTGTACTAGATCAATTTCGTCTTTGCAGGGCGCGTGGCTGCAACGGAGTCTCCTCATCCTCTGGCTGACTGGTGTGCCCATTTCTATTCTTTGGCTGAATGCCGAGCCAATCCTGATTGCGTGCGCCCAAGACCCGGCGATAGCCCACGTCACTGGAGCGTTCCTACGGTATCTGTTGCCACAGGTGTTCCTCCTTGGTGCAATCATGCCGCTCCGCCTCTTCCTGCGGTCCCAGGTGAGACTCGGCCCATCAGGCGCCCCGAGTCACGAGGTAGAGATTCCGGACACGGGCAGAGAGCCAACGCAATATCTCAAAGTCACACAAAGTACGCTATCCATAGAGGATTTGCAAGAATCCAGCATGACTGGATGCCAGACACGTCCGCTTGTCTTCGGCGCACGATCAGTTCTTCAATGTCGAGCACCAACTGCTGATCATCCACTGCTTCTATAACCCTTCCGCTTTTGGAACCGTGGACGACATCAGGCTTGCTCGCACATTCACTTATAGAGGCACGTTATCGTTGAACCGACAGGCTGCGCTCGGTTGTAACGATTACGACTGGTTAAGCCTAACCTCGTTCTCGACAGGATTTCGTTGACTCCTGCGGGTTAGCGAAACGGCGGTGGTTACGTCGTAACGACGCACTGCGTGTCTGTCTGTAAGACGGCGTGATATCCCGGATGGATCGGCTTCAGTGAG
>DF237563.1:0-23544 GCA_000708835.1 Klebsormidium nitens
CAAGAAGCGACTAACTTCGAAGGTGCAGATCGCCTCATGGTGGTGCAGACGCACGCCCATACGTGCATATGTCACCGTTGCACTGAAACAAGAGAGCTGGCGGCCACTACAGGCTGAGGACATCCGGTTGATGATCCTTGATGCAATTGGGCAATCTCAGGCTGGAAAGCTCCGCCATGCAACACCAGTTACGGGGGATGACAAAAGGCAGGAGCTGGCTGGAACATGTGCGGCATGGTACTACAACAACTCTAACAACAACTAAAGTCGCTTATTTTCAACTTATCTTGACTGTCTATCTCGTCGTACAAGGAAGAGCTGTCTGCCTCGTCGTAACATGAAGAGCTGGGGCTGCAATGGCAGTCAAAGTACTAAGTGATCTACTGCGTGCTTTAGAGCTCCAGCTTCATGCTAACCAAGCCTAGGAACCTATGCCTAGGTTGACTGATCCTGTATATCCGAACGACTAAGCTGTACGACGACTGTACATCCTCCTGATGCCCTTACTAGTCTGATTTCTTTAAAAGAAGACGTCCTCATATCGTCCAGTAACCCTGCACACGCGTCCCAAGGTCAGCATGGAATCGAGCGACATAAGCGGCCAGCTTCCATCTGCAAAGGGCAACCCGTGCCAACCGCCATGGCAACTGTCTAAACGAATATTACAACAAAAACTGCGGATGATGTGGGTTTCTGAACCCTTATGCCTGTCGACTTTACTTGCCAACTGGATGGGAACGAAGTCAGGTTGTCAAGACCTTCACCATACCAGTGAAGACGAAACGCTGTGAATACCGCTTTATGTACCACCGACGATATCGAACGGAAGCCAATAATCTCTGAGCACATAACTCAACAACTTGGTCGGGAGTCTTCCGTGCTTACCAGACGTAACACAAGTCCGCCTCGCCGCTTTGGAGGTAAAGTCCCTAAAAGTCAAATCCACACCTAGCAGATTTAATCGGAGTTCGCTGCGCGCTCACCGGTCATAGCGAAGAGACGCCTCCCCCAATATCCCCTTTCTACTTTCGCTTCTCCAAGGGCCTAACTCGAGCAAGACGTGACCTGAGAATCTGATCTACTTTGAGCGGATCGGTCAGGTATTGCTGCGCGCTCACAGGTCGTAGCGCAGGGTGGCCTCTCAGTCTTACGTTCCGCTTCTTCTCCAAAATAAGAGGGAACTCCTAGGCTTTATTTGGACGTTGCTGCGCGCTCACCGGTCGTAGCGCAGGGACGCCTCCCCGATGGTCCCGGCTGCCTTGTTGCGCACTTTCCGCACCAGAATCTTGACCTCGTCCAGCGGGCCCGCCTCGGGGTCGCGGTTGCGGTGCACCACGATGCCGTTGTCCGTCTTGTTCACGAAGTGCGCGCTGCCGCTGATGTCGTACAGGCCGGGGGCCTCGCCGCGCCACTGCTGCAGCTGGAAAAGGAGAACGCGCAAGAGATGGTTCAGACTCCACGGGTTTTCGGGAGAAGCTAAGCGCGCCTCTACAAGTCTGTCAATGCATTTGCGACAATTCAATAAGCACTGAGATGGTCAAAGCGGTTGCGCACGACTTGGCACTGTCAAAGACAAGACGCGTATGCCTCGGGCCGGCTGGATGCACGGTTACTAATTAATGAAGAAACCGAAGTCCTCTTCGTCGTCACCGGGAAAAGGGAGGGAACAAAGAGAACAATGCGAAGCAATAACTGGTAAAGCATGTAGCAGCGAGCCACATCTGCTGCCAAACAAAGAAAGCAGCAGAGGCAGTAGACCCCTCTGCCTGTAGATATGCGCACCTTCAGTTTAGCTGACTTGCCTACGGACATCGGCAGTCACTTCAGGACAGTGCGGAATTCTCGCCCGTTGAACACAGCCCGTTTGAGAGCCAAGCAAAATATCCAGAGTTTCCAAATTTTCAGCAGATCGTTCGCCAAGTGGAAAGCTCGAGATCAAGTGATCAAGCCGGTAGACACATACAAAGAGCAACCTACCAACCTTTCCGGTCTAGGCACCCAGCCGTGACTGCTATCACAGACTGTTCACGCGACTTACATCAGAAAGGAAGGTCAGACTGGCGGCACCTCTTCCGCATGCACGACCAAACCCAAGCATCTGTAGCTTCGCCGGTATGAGGACACAAACCTTCGATCACAGCCCACAACCGACCAACCACATCAGACATGTAGCGGAAGACTTTCCCCGCCGCTTTTCTGCGGAAGAAGGGCGGCACACTGGCCCCACAAAAGGGAGGTTCACCGATCGCGTCCTCATGCTACTTTTCGTTCATTCTCAATCAATGCAGCGCTGTACGCTATGGCTGCGTACCTGCTTGGGGTGCGCGACGAACCAGACGTGGCAGTCGTGGTGCTGCGCGAAGCGCTTGATCTTGGTGAGCATCTGGCTGACGTACTCCGTCTCGGTCTGCCGCGCCGGCCGCTGGTGGTCCAGCTCGTTGTACGGGTCGATCACAAGGCCGCGGATGCCGTGCCGCAGCACCGCCGCGCGCGCCAGCCCCAGCACCCACTCGATGGACGGGAGCTCGTCGTCCTCGCACCTGCAACGATCACAGAGAGAAAGACCCTGAAACTCTCTTCAAGATGAAAGAACGAGCCGCTTTCCAAACGTTCGACAAACTCAGACGGGGCTCCTGATCACAGCTTTTCGGTGGTGGAGCGGCGTATAGTAAACCTCGATGTCACATTCCTACAAGATGATCGGGCTAACGGAGCGACAAGTATTCTCGCAATTGCAAGATCCAGCCAAAGATCAGGGATGTGCAATCAAAGCGCAGAGCAATCGCAGTGGAGCCTGGAAAGCTCAGAAGGGAAGAGCCGAAACCCAAGCAACGAGTAGAATCGATGAGGAATTAGACGGTCAAAGCAGAGCTTGCTGGTCTCTGGTCTCTGCGATTCTACTCGAGGCGAAGAAGCCGTTGCTCTCGAATAAAACGAAGATCAGTAGTCAGTAAAGATTGGAGGACGCTGTAATAATTGAAGTGTGCTGAGGCTGCTCAAAGTTGAGGAAAGGACCAACAAATCAGTGGGGCGGCAGTCCGTACCTGATGACGTGGAAGTGGTCGTTGATCCAGGCCTTGCCCGCCTCTAGTTGCTCTTGCGAAACTCGCGGCCGCTGCTCGCCGTAAGGGGCATCGAAGAAAGGGGCGCCCACGAACTTTTCAATCAGCTTGCGGGCGTGATCTCGAACCTGGGAGAACAAACTTTGAAGTCAGACTCGTGCCGAGGAAGCCTCGGCTGAATTGACCCAATCAGACGGCAAAAGAAGTTGATCATGTTTAGATTGTGAACAGAAAATTCACAGGTATTAGAGAACCAATCTGCACCTCTCAATAATCTGCCTTCCATACACATTGATTTACAGAACGTTCCCGACCCTGGTCGCCAAACCCACAATCGAGTTGCAGTAAAAACCGATTTTGAACTCTAGAGCAGCATACCTTTCCACATTTGAGCGGCCCAAAAGATCGCCATTCAGTACGCACTCGGCTACGGTTGCTTTTTGAAACCATTGACTTGGTGCCCCCACCTTGTTCTCCATGGAGCAGAGCGCGAAGGTCCAGCCGCGCTGTCCCACCAGGTTGCAGAGCAGCGCGTCGAGCCACTCCGACTTGCCGCTGTTGGGCACGCCGGTCACCACCGACAGCTCCCCCGGGACGATGCGGTACAGCTCGTCCAGGCCGGACCAACCTGCACGAGAGCACGGACTTTTCGACCAGACGCCCGGAGGAATCTCTCGAGCATTCCTCGAGCACGAGATAAGCAAAGCTACGAGAAATGGATGTGGTTCGGGCTTTGTGCGGCACTGATGCCAACATTCGGTAACCGGAGCGAACCGTTAAAATGAACAACAGACACTGAGAAGGTGGACGACACCCTTCCAGAAGAGAACTTATGAAAGTTCTTCAAATCTTTTCCAAGCGAAGCTTGTGGGTCCATTAGACCTGACCGCTAGCTCCAAAGTTGCAAGACGACACTAACGGCCAGGCTAAACTCACGACATGCAAGTTTTTTTGAATCCTACCAAGAAAAACAGTGGGTGAAATCCCTCACCGGTGGACACGCCACGCTCGTCCCCCAGCTGCAGGTGATAGTAGTCGTCAATCTCCTCGAAGAACGACTCAAACTTGAACAGCCCCCGGATCGGGAACGCCTCCGCGCCCTCCACCGCCTCGCGCACGCCGGCCTTGCCCATGCGCATCAGCGCCTCGTTCGCGTCCTTCACCGGCTGCCCCGCTGCCGTCATCGGCCACTTGACCCGCCAGCACTTCTCGCGCCCGAGCCGCCGCGCGAGCTCTTCCGCGAGCGCTTGCCCCGGCTCGTCGGAGTCGGTGGCCAGCACGAACTTGGAGGCCTTGTCAAGGTACTCGCGGCAGTTCCACAGGTACTCGTACTTGCGGTCCGCTTCGGGAGCCGGGAGGGGGGTCCCGGGGTCGGATGCTTTCGCGGGGGCGCCGTCTGGGGGGCCAAAGAGCACGGTTGAGAAGATGGGGAGATTGGAAACAGTAGATACGTTTTCGAAGATTCAACTGATGCACGTTGGTGAGCGAGATTTGACAACGATGGTGCATTAAGCAGTGGAAAGGTAACGAACTGTCAACATCGACAAACGGCATCGTAAGGGGAATCGCGCAATCCTAGAGTAGCCGAATCGTCTGAATGCACGCTCGCTTATTCCAGGAAATATTCCGGCTACGTTGGCCGGCAATGGAACAGAAGGATGCAAGTAAACAGTTCCTGCGATGAAGTATGTAGCAGCGGGCCACATCTGCTGCCAAACAAAGAAAGCAGCAGACGCAGTAGACACGTCTGCCAATAGATATGCGCACCTTCAGTTTAGCTAACTGCCTACGGACATCGGCAGTCACTTCAGGACAGTGCGAAAATTCTTTCAGAGACGATCACCCAATTCTTGACAGCCCATCGCTTCTAATTCGACGAAAATTCTGTTAGTCGCCTCCTTTACATTCGGCTTTTTAAAACCCTTCTCAAAGACTGCTCCTTACTGCCATGCAACCTCGATCGACGATCAGTTTCACCAGGAAGCCAACGCCGATTTCTTCTATCCTGCATAACCAACGGAACTAGCGGACTGATCGCATTTCAAATTCGCAGAGCACCGACTCGTGATTCCGAACGTATTAGGTTGATTGAGCGGATTCTCCAGGCCTAAACCTACGCGCACCTGGCACGCTGACGCAGTTGAGGTAGCCGGCCTCCTCCATGGCCAGCTTGTCCATCTCGCCCTCCACGATGATCACCGTCTTGCTGTCAGCAATGTCGTCCAGGCCGTAAAACACCTTCTCTGCGCCCTTGACCTGCAAGGACGAACGGTTCTTCTTAAAACCCCTAGAATTACTATCTGCGGGTGTGAAATGGAGGCTCTTATGGTGCATTTAGCCACGACACTACTCGTTATACCTTGCCAGACCTACAGGAAAACAACGGGGAAATTCCTGCAAAATGTAACTATCCTTCTCAAAGGGAAAACCTTCCGGTAAAGTCTACTATTTTCTCCCAGGCATAAACCTTTGGCTGGCACCGAAAGGCACCGAACACAAGAGGATGCCATTAAGGAATTCGGCGAAAGTTCAGAAAACAAAGTATGTAGCAGCGGGCCACACCTGCTGCCAAAACAGAAAGCAGCAGCCGCAGTAGACACCTCTGCCGGTAGGTATGCGCACCTTCAGTTTAGCTGACTGCCTACGAACATTGGCAGTAACTTCAGGACAGTGCAGATTAAATTGTACCGATCGATCTCCCAACTCTTAAAAACACCATGATATCCAGTCCTGAGGAAACTTCTTTTGGTCGCCTCCTTGCACACCATAGATTTTTCAGGAACCTCTCAAATACTGCTCAACTGACGCCAAGCAACCTCAATCAACAAACGCTTTCGTCAAGAAGAACGCCTTTCGTCCCAACTTTCGACAAGATCTTCGAAGTGTAAATACGGTTCTTCCTTCCCCATCGACAAGAAGAAGTGCGACAAGAAGAAGTGGACATGTACTGCCTACGCTTACGATCCGTCAAAACAGCTCAGTCAAATTTGTGCCCAGTGCCCTCCCTCACCTGCCAGAAGGCCTTCTCCGGCCCGCGATACTTGACGTTTACGAGCTCGCCCCTGCGCACGTATGGAAACGCGAGCGCGTCCGCCTCCTTTTGCAGCTGCGGACTATACGTCCGTTCCTTCTTCACCCCGTTCCTTATAAACGTCCCCTCGCTAATCTTCCGGTTCTTGAAGAACGCAAGCTGTTCCTCGTCGAGCTCCGAAAAGTCTTCGGGCCGCGGGAGCTTTGTCGCGGGGAAGCGCTTTTTTTGTAGAGCCGTTTCGCGGGACTTGGTGCTGGGGCTGTAGGAACCCCCGAACTGAGAGGTCGAGCGTGCGGGGTAGCGGGACTTGACGGAAGAGGCCCAACCGCACTTGCCGCGGAAGCAGTGCCACACCGCGTTGTCGCCGCTCTTGATGGTCACGCCCAGAGACAGCTCCTTGGAGTCGCCGCCCTTGCACTGCGGGAGGGGGCGCGAGATGCGTGAGAAAGAAGTTTGGAGAAAGTGCTTTGACTACCCAATGGATGCGCAGTGGGGGCTTTTCGGAAGTTCGAGTCGACTTCTAAAACGAGTGCCCAGGCCCAAAGTAACAATGTGGTCAGAAGAGTACGGAAGAGGGCCTGACTTGTCTTAGACAGTGAAGATGCAAATCACCACCAACCACTAGATCCTACAGTGTTACAGGAGAACCTCAAAAAATCCAAAACTATTCCTCCTCACCATTGGGCACAGGATGCGGTACTCCCCAATTGAGTAGTCCGGCAGGATGATGCCGTTCTCTTCCAGGAGGTCCCGCATCGGCGCCCCCCGCACTGTGTCCGGCTGCTTCCCCACAGCCCCGTTTACAACCCGCCTCGAAACCGGCTGCACCGTGTTGGAAAACACGGGCAAGGGCACGGCTTTTGCTACACCGCTGTTGGGAGCTGGTTGTACGGTGGGCGCTTCCGACAGATTGTCGAGAATGGGAGGCTGGGTTTGCGTTGCAGGGGCTTGGGTTGCTTTAGAAGGGCGGCCCCTGGGTTTTGGGACTTTCCCTTCGACGATGGCCAGGGGGGGAAGAGTGCGGCCATTGAGCTCTGGGGGGTTTGCCGAACTGCTAGTGAGCACCCCCGCGACGGGGCCGCTTCCCGACACTGCGGCGCCGTTTGTAGAAAACATCTCCTCAGAGCTGGCAATATCAGTCTTGGGAAGAGAGTCTGCCGACCCACTTCGTAGGTCGCTAACGAAGCCATTGCCTGGGTTCCCCGTCTCTGCCAAGAAACTTTCCAACGCTTCTCCAGCCCGGCCATTTGAGGAGACCGCCAGATCGCTGTTGTCCTCTGAACGCGCGGCAAATGGCGGAACCAGATCCTCTGTACGAAGCTCATTGGCCGCAACGGATCTAAGTAGCACCTCACTGCCACCAGATTGCCCCTTGGAGGACTTTGAAGGGGCCTTAAAGGTCGTCTTCTGTGGCGTTGCACTTTTCCCGGTGGTAGGGCGACGTGGAGGGGGCTTTAAAAAGGTGCTCTGCGCCTGTTTGGCCTGGGCCCGCGCTCTCCTCTCTTGGGCGTCCTTGTCGTATCGAGTTGGGTTTCCATTCTGCGCAGACTCTGTGCCGTTGGAGGCACCTTCCTCCTCAACCGGAACAGCCTGAGATGAAAACTCCCGCCTTTTCACCTGCTTGCCTAAGGGCCCGCCATCAGATCGCAGCGCCGCTGGAACCGAATCAGGAGCGCCGTTCTTCGACACAGTGCTGTGTCCATTCTGGTCCAAGCTGAAGGACGTTGGTTCTTCATTTCCCACAGGAGCGGTGTCAATTGGTCTGCCGTTACTAGCACTCGAAGGCACGCCGGACTTAGTGCCACCCTCGTCGCCAGCTGTCTCCACTTTTGCCGCACCATTACCAACTGCATTATATTGGCCGCTTTTGGTGCTTCGACTTTGCGCCACCGCCCTTGAGGACCAGGCCGGACCGGTTGGAGAGGCAGATGACAGTGGATGATGGCCCGCAAAGGAAGGCCTTGCATCTGCCGTCCTCAGAGCACCTGTCAAATTGCCATCGGATGAACTCAGAGCCAGAGTTGGAATTGCAGAATTGGGCAAATAGGTGGGGGAGGATGAACCAGCAAAGGGCCTCTGGACTGAACTTAACGTGCTTGCCTTTGACGCTGGTCTTTGGTTTGTGAAGTGCTTTTCAAAAGCTGCTGCAGCGCCGAGGGCCCGCCTCAGCATGAGATTCCGCATTGCTGATAACCCAGGGCTGCTGACAACGCCTGCTCTCAGAATGGGGTCCGGAACCGAGAATTGGACGGCGCCATGGTGGCTGGCCTGCGCGAGGTCTGCGAGCGCCATGCCAAGCAGCGCCTAGCGATCGCATTGCAGGACCAGGCTGCAGCCTCAGGCGCCCATGCACAAGCTTGTGCAACTAGGGAGATGAAGTTACCGCCAATCAAGCGCGTTAATGGTCTAGTAGTTTCTGAGCGAGGAGCAGGCTTAAAGTTTGCCATGGACAAGTAGGAACTCTCTAGTTACTTTTGCCGCCTGATATTTCAACAACGACTTTGAAGTTTAACTTCGACTCTGAGGCGTGGCACTTGCTCTAAGTTTCAGATTTTGGAGAGAAAAGGTTCTTGGTGGTGAGCAGGCTGCAGCTCATTAGATTCAAATGGTGAATGCCAGGCGCTGATTAGGTACCTCTAAGATTAGTTGTTGATCAGGCGAAGAGACAACGGGCAGAGGCAACTCAGTGGCAAATAGGAGCGGGATAGGAGCAGTTCATATTCGAACCCCTCATCGACAAGAGCACAGTAAAAGTGACTGTGGAATTACGGGCGCATACGTCATTATAAGTCGGATTGAAGCATGGCGGCGGCAGAGATGAACGGAGCACTACAGCAGATTCAGCTGATTGATGGGGAGGGCAACTACAACCTCACGGGAATTGAATCCTTTGCCCGGAGAGTCAAGCTCGCGGAGTGCGGCTTGTCGTATGCTGTGATTGCCATCATGGGCCCACAGAGCAGCGGTGCGTTGTTTGTTTGTGCTCAAGACATGTGGATGCATCTTCTCTTTCCGCTTGTAAAAACGGGTTCTGTAATTATGGTTTCTCCTGCAGCAAAATACTTTGTCCTTTGTGACTAATACAGAATGTAGACACATGTTATTTGGAGGCACTTTCAGTGCTTCTATCAAAGTAGCTCTTCTGTACTGATTGTAAGCCCTTCCCGGTGGTATGTTGCAGGCAAGAGCACTCTCCTCAACCACCTTTTTGGAACCAAGTTTGTGGAGATGGACGCCCTCCGAGGGAGGTGAGACATCCAAGTCTCCACCCTTGTTGATACACACATGTCGTGGGCATGATCATGATTTTGCTGGTTGGGGCAATCACATGTATCTTCTCTGTCTGTACACTGTAGTCCTTTTCTCTGAGTATATAATGCTGACACGAAGTCCTGCCTCACAGAAGCCAAACAACGAAGGGTGTTTGGTTGGCCCGGGCGCCCAATGTGGAACCAACGACCCTCGTGATGGATCTCGAAGGAACGGATGGCCGGGAGAGGGGAGAAGTGAGCGCAGGCAGACAACTTCGCTGTTGCCTCTAGAGTGCCTCCCTGTTACAGCATTGGCATCTATTGTAAGCACTGTGTGCCCCGTTGACTGTCACATGTTCTTGCTTGTGCTGAGGTCAGTTTGTTGAACTCCTGTCAGAGGCACATGGCTGGAGCTGATATGCTCTGACATTTGCTCGTGATAGGATGACACCACGTTTGAGAAGCAGAGCTCGCTGTTTGCGCTGGCGGTTGCGGACGTGCTGCTCATCAACATGTGGTGCCACGACATCGGGCGCGAACATGCGGCCAACAAGCCGCTACTCAAAATTGTGTTTCAGGTGGGGCTCATGTGGATTGCACCACTTGCAAGTAAGAGGCCCCGTGCTTCAGAGGACTTTGTGCACTTGCCTATGCCTGGTGTGATGCATTCACTTCATTCATTTCCTCAATGGATTTCGGAAGGGGCGTTCGAGTGTGTTTGCAAGAAAGACTCCGGAAGAACAGAGTTCCAGACGTCCAATACGGACCTCGACTTGCGCAGATGATGATGCGGCTCTTTACTCCCCGCAAGACCAAGCTACTCTTCATCATCCGTGACAAAACAAAGGTGAGCACCGTCGTCCCAAGATGCGAAAGTATGCTGCGAGATGTGGCCAGGTTCTTGTATGCAAGCCATGCTTGTAGTGTGTCTTTCAATGATGTATGCAGGAAGGGAGAATGGTCAGGATTGACGAATTGTTGAGCAACCTTGCAATCTACCGCAGCACCCCTGCTGACGAGCCCTCATCTGCCATGCATTTTACTCGTCAGAGCTAAAGAGTTTCTTGCTCATGGGTGGTGTTCAATCTTCTTGAGGCGTTCTGATTGCACCTTCTGTTCTTGCAGACCCCCCTGGAGACTTTGGAGCCCATCCTTCGAGAAGACATCCACAAGGTGAGCCCCTCACGCAGCCAGCCGTCAACACTCGCAAGCAGAACCTGTACCATATTACAAGAAACGTCGACAGTTGCGCTTTCTGTAGGTAATACACTCCTACTTCAAACCTTTGCAACAGCTTTTTCTTGAAGCTTCCAAGGTGTGTGCGTGCGCATTGGGTAGCTTATATTATTGACTCCGCCAGCTGTCCTGACCTTTGAGATTGGTGCGCTGCAGATTTGGGACTCGCTGCCCAAGCCCAACAAGGAGAAGGAGGTGCTGTTTGAGGACTTCTTTCAGGTCAGAACTAGGGAGAAGGACACGAGTCTCCCTCTTTATATGCTTTAATCTTCGTCCAACTCTCTTTTCGAGCTTCACAGGAGGTCTTCTCAGAAATATATGTTTGTATGTATTTTGCTGCTTCAGTTTGAGCAAAGGAAACGATCTGACCTGGTCGCTGATGCAATTGTTTTAACCTTCCATGCAGATTGAGGTGGTGGCCCTGTCGAACTTCGAGGAGAAGGAAGAACAGTTCAGGGATCAGGCAAGTTCGTTCCGCTTCTCCAGCCTTTTTCGGCCCACTTGTCCGCAGGCCTTAGTCCTCGTTCTCTTGCATCCGACTGGTCTAGTCAAGCACATGGACCGGAATTCATTTTTAGACACCATCGGACCTGCTATTGGCCATGTACTGTTGGTCGTTTATCAGGTGGCGGAGCTGCGGGGCCGCTTCCAGAACTCCATTGCACCTGGCGGCATTGCCGGCGACCGGCGGGGCGTGGTGCCGGGGACGGCGCTTGCGCTGAGCATGCAGGAGATGTGGAAAGTGATCAAGGACAACAAGGACCTCGACCTGCCCGCACACAAGGTGGGCCGCCCGAACGGGTGCACATGGTTAGACCAAGGCTCATGAGGTTTGCTAGCTGGATACAAGGCTGCACCAAGTCAGTGGGGGTACAGTCGGTTGCCGGCTGTGTTATTCCGCATCTCGTCTGGTCTTTGCAACTCGCAGGTATCCGACGGTTCGACAGTCAGACTCTTAGCCCGTAGGGTTTCAAAGTCAGGGTATGGACTGGGCTCGAATGGACATGCGTTATGTTGTCGAACTGAAAGTGGATCTTGTAGTGACTGGTGTATGGCAGACCGTTCAATTGACCACCTTTTGGGTGTCTGTACACGTTTGTGTTCCAGCCTGGCCGGTGTTCTCGTGTAGCACAGAAGCTGCTTCTTGACTTCTCTCGCTTTTGGGAAGAGAACGCTGACAGCTGTCGTTTTCACAGATCATGGTGGCCACAGTGCGATGCGAGGAGATTGCTGCGGAGAAGATTGCGGAGTTGAAGAGTAACCAGGTAAGGTGTCTTCCCGTCTGAAGAGATACGGCTTAAGAGCATTTCGTCCTAGGATGGCTACAGATCTGGAGAAGGTCCAGCATGCCCTTTACGTACGCCAAAAGCAGGGATAAATTGAGCTGCAAAATTTCTAGGCAAGGAGTACGTGTTTCTATCCTGGCGTATGACGTCATCCACATTCCAAGGTTTTAATGGTTTCACCTTGTATCACAGTGCAAGTCTTACCGTTTACCCACTCTATGAAATGGCATTTTGTCGATCCCTGGTTTATGGTGGGTAGTGCTAGCAAGAACTCTAGACCTCCAAAACATTCCGCTTCTCCTTTTTCGTCTGACAGCACTGGTTGGAGTTGGAGCGGAAGACGCAGCTGGGCCCCGTGGCTGGTTTCGGCAAGCAGGCGGGGGACCTCCTGAAAGCAGTCCTGACGGGGTACGATACGGAGGCGGCCTTCTTCGATGAGAGCGTGCGGGCGGAGAAGCGGAAGGGCCTTTTCACCAGCGCAGTAGGGGTGAGTCTGTCTGGCAAAGATTTCACTTCCGACACCTGTTTGCTTGGCACGAGGGTTGTTCTAAATGGATGGGAGTCGCAAGGGCACCTTTCTCAGGGTATTTGTCTTCCGGACTTGCGAATCATTTTGGAAAACTTGCGCCGGTTTTACCAAACCGATTGGAAGAGCTTTTGAGAAGATGGTCGAGTAAGGTCCGGGTTTTTACTTTCTTCA
The DNA here is from genome assembly GCA_000708835.1 of Klebsormidium nitens. Lineage (NCBI taxonomy): Eukaryota > Viridiplantae > Streptophyta > Klebsormidiophyceae > Klebsormidiales > Klebsormidiaceae > Klebsormidium > Klebsormidium nitens. The sequence goes on from DF237563.1 coordinate 12,567, forward strand.
CCAACAGGAACGTGGGGAACCAAGACGCTGTGATGCGAAAAGCTAGTGCTTACCAAGTGAGAAGCCGCAGGGGAGCCGGCGGTCGAGACATCATTTGATCTAGTACTGTCGGAACGTCAATTGACCTGTCCCCGTCCGTTGTGTCCAGGTCATTCACGAGTCGTTCACGACCCTGTTGGGTCACCGGCGCGCAGAGGCGCTCGACAAGTTCAAGGCTGAGCTGGCGGCCTCCGGCGTCCCCTCTACCTCCTCCGATGGACCGCCCAGCAAGGACGCCGACGTGCCTGGCTTTGCGGAGGCGCGCAGGCGATGCACCGAGAATGCGCTTAAGGCCTTCGACAAGGCTGCCGCGGGTGAGGGTTTTGTTTCATTTCATGGTCGTAATAGCGTGCTGGCGACAAGTACTTGCCGGAACAGCTTGGCCAACTGACGTACTCACATGATTCTAGAAACGTCCATTCTCTTTCGTCAAGTCCGAAAATGACTACATCGGCCCGAGTGCTCTTCTGGAGCCGCGTGTGTCTTCTAGTCTCATTTAGGGTTCTCTTGCTTTCTTAGGAATCTAGCTTGTGCCTCGCAGATGCTCTCGTGAGTGGTGCGGGGTGGGACTACCTGCGCACCCGGCAAAAGCTGCAGCGCGACATCGACGCCCACGCGACCGCTGTGCGCACCGAGCGACTGGCCGCCATCCAAACGAAGGCCAAGGTGGGGGCCATTGTTTTTATGGATACTCGCTTTTCGAAATTGTTCAAAAGGCTAGAGCTGGGACTCCGACCAGCTCGTGTTTTCTCAACTGCTGCTAAATCCGTACGATTTTCTGGAGAAGCTTGTGCTGCGATCACCCCCATCAACTATTCTCAGTTTGTCCAACCGGCTCAGGTGTTCTGATCTCATTTTGTACATCCGGCACTTGGAAGGACCTCAACTTTTGTGGAACTCCAGCCCTTATAACCTTTTTTTCTCGTTCTCTCAGGACACGTTGCAAGGCAAGCTTGCGGAGCCCGCCAGTTCGCTCCTGGACGCTGCGTCCTCCGAGACCTGGCCCGGCCTGCGTGAGCTGCTGGCGCGCGAGACGGCGCACGCGAAGCAGGAGCTGGCGGCCGCGGTGGCGGGCTTCGAAGTAGAGGCGGAAGAAAGCGGCGCGCTGGAGGGGGCGCTGGAGGACGCGGGCAGGGAGGCGGTGGAGAAGCGCGCCAAGGAGGAGTCGACGCAGGCGCTGATCAGGATGAAGGAGAGGTGGGGGTATTTGAATTTCTCCGTTTTGACAGGCTGTTGGGTGGGCTAAGGCTCAGATGCAGCTGTAATACTGGTCTCTTCACGGGCTCATCTTCCGGTGTGGCAATCAGCAAGTCGATTCGTCGATTCTGTTGTGCCTTCAAACTCTCTGTTGCATTTGAGATGATCCTTGAAGCTGAGAGATTGTAAGAGCGCGCTGTGCAGACTCGTGACGGATCCTTTCTTTGCAGGTTCAACACTTTGTTTGGCCGCGACTCCGAGTCGATGCCGCGCACGTGGGCAGGCAAGGAGGACATCCGGGCCATCACGCGCGAGGCGCGCATCGGCGCGCTGCGGCTGCTCAGTGTTCTGGCCGCCGTCCGATTGGACGACATCGACGGCCCTGATACCGTGGCCGAGGCGCTGGAGACTCTGCTGGAGGGGCAGGAGGGCAGCATGGCACTGCACCCGCACTCAGAGGGAGGAAGCGCGGCGGGGGCCAAGGAGGCGCCGTCCAGGAATGCGCTGGCGGGGGCTACGTGGGAGAACGTAAGTCTGGAGAATCGATCGAGCGGGCTTCTCAGGGTCGCAATGTGATTGTCTCGAGGACGTGCGACCGGTGGTCCATAATCCAGTGCATTTCGTGCCGGAGATAGCCTCGAGAATAGAACGCCATGCCCAGAGCACGTCAAAGCCAGGCGTTTGGACCCAGTATTTACTGGCCGCTTGGGCGAACCCTGACTCTGCAGCCGACTCCGTACATTAGAAGTTTGCCGTCAACTGCGTTTCCCCTTGTCTTTTCCGTGCAAGGCCACGTGCTGCATATATCTCTGAGTTTCATTTTGGCGCCCTGGCACGTTTGCATTGCGTGACCCTCCTAAGGGACTCTTGCCGTGAAAGGTAGCAGCAACAGCCTCACTCAATTCCAAACCCATATTTTCAAGCTCTGCCCTCTTCCCCCATTTAATCCCACCCGTTCCAAGGCCTCGACATTACCCTTCGAAAAAGGTTCTGATCTTTGATTCTCGTCTTTCTGCAGATTCCGTCGTCCGCGACGCTGCTGACCCCAAGCGCATGCCGCTCGCTGTGGCGGCAGTTGAAGGCGGAGACGGAGTACACGATCAGCAGCGCCATCGCCGCGCAGGAGGCGCACAAGCGCAACAACTCGTGGCTGCCGCCGCCGTGGGCCATCGTCGCCATGATCGTTCTCGGCTTCAACGAGTTCATGGCGCTCGTCAGGTCAGCAGCTGAGGGCGCCACGCCGCAATTAGCGGCGACTCCATGGAAATGCTCTCGATCAAGGGGTTTGGTTTGTTGTCTCTGGTTCAAAACAATCGAGCGTGTTCGCGTTTTGCCGTTACTGATTGATCTAGTGGGCGACTCTTTGAGTATAGACAACGTCCTTTTGTTCCTCACATTTGAGGGGCGCCTTGTCTGTTGTTCTATTACCAGACAATCCCTATCTAAGTAACGGATCCTCACTTGGGCAGTGAATATATGACACGCCAGATGCGCGGAACCACTTACTCACTTTTTGCAGACCTCAAACACGCGTTCCTTTCCCCCTGACTGGTTAGCTCCTTTCATCTCAAGACACGAAGGTGGCTTCCTTTTCTTGTGCAGGAATCCCCTCTTGTTGTGCGTCGTGGTTGCCGCCTACTACGTTGGAAGGGCCCTGTGGGTGCAACTCGACGCATCCGCCGAGTTTGAGAACGGACTGGTGAGCCGACAAGAAAGCGTCTGCTTTGTAATGAGCGCTTTTAGGTCCCCCTAGCGGACTAGAGAATGCAGAAGGGCGGCTACAGGCTGCGACTCCCGAGTTGTTCATCTCCACGGGTCATTGATGCCGCTCGATTGCCGCCTGGAGCCCAAATCCGAATGGAACGATCCTTTCTAGCAACTTCTTCGCAAGTATAATTGCTGTTACAGGACGCTTTAGAGAGGCTGAGAGAATGTGCTAGCGGAAGATGGGACTGATTAGTGGCGCTTTTGTAGGTGCCGGGCCTGCTGTCGATCAGCGCCAAGTTTGTGCCGACGCTGCTGCGCTTGCTGAAGCGGCTGTACGAGGACGGGCAGCACACGGTGCAGCACGCGACGGGTATCCAGATGCACGACTTTGCGGCCAGCAACAGCTCGACCACGTGGGAGCAGAACGGGTACGGAGATGACGTCAGCAGCAGGGCCACGGGCGTGGCGAGCAGGCCCGTACGGCATCGGGGGTCAGCGGCGCAGTCGAGTGGGATGGCAGATGTGCGCAAGGTTCAAACGGATTCAAGTTGATTCTGACTCGGTTGTGCTGCAGCGGGCTTGCAGAGGCTTTGCGTGAGAAGGCTGCGATGTAGACTACTTGTTTTTCCAAGCTTGCAACACCTACTTTCAAAGCAACACAGCGAACACAAACGTGGTTGAGAATGCAGAGTTTTTTGAGTTTGCGGAGCCTTGTGCTGTGTGTGCGGCGTTGCCCTTATCCGCTTGATCTCTAGGCATGTGTACTGCGTGAGCAAGGATGAGTGGATGGTTGCATAATGCGGATTACTACTGGTGTCGCGTCTGCTTAATTGCAGTGCATCAGCGCTGCTTATCATGGTGTTGGGTACTATCCGTCCTGTGAAATTCAAACGTCACTGAGATGCTAGACAATTGCTGAATGTACTGGCTCTGAGGATCGACCATTCACTGTTCTGATTGCCTGGTTGCTTGCTGGCATGTCGTGTCTTGATTGGATGCATGACACAAAGTGCGAAGCTAGCTCTACGCGTCGAGTCTGTCATGCACAGGCTGGTCTACTGTTGTCAGCAAACCAATAATGGATGTCACTGGACCGAGATCCCGGAGTCCATGACACATGATCCACGCAGAAGCACGGCATGTGAACGATCCAACAATACCTGTACGTCATGCATATGAGACGCAGCATGGTTGCGGCCGGCCGATAGGATCCCGCTATTTTCTTGACATGTGCATATAGCAACGGTTTTAGGGTTTTCGAAACACCGGGGGACCCGGCCTGCTTGCAAGAAGCAGCGCCTGGTCTTAAATGGAAGTGGCCGGCGGGTCATCATGAGATCCCATCTGCGGCTGCCTACGTAACATGACGATGCTTGCTAGCTTCTGAGTCAATGAGGCCGGTTTTCCAATGCACTACAGCCAGTAACTTGGAATGATGGAACGAAACCTGGTTGTGTGTACATATAGAATATTGGGCGGACCAATAGCTTGCCTTGAAAACTTACATGCTCCACCAAAGAAGGTCAGGTTTGACTTTGCTCCGAGTATGTAGTACTCAGGCTTCAGGCTCAGGAGAGCATATAAGTTCAATGTGTTGGAAGTCGCAAGTGCGATAAGAATGGAAGGCAAAGAGTTCGTACACTGCCAACATTGTTGACTGCAAGCAACCCAGATGCCTTATTGAATCAGTCTCAGTTTTGCGGTTGGACTTGTGAACAACTCGAGAGGAAACATAAGCAGGACGAGTAGCAACAACTTGGACTGGCCTTCAACAACCCCACACTATACACAAGATCCGAGTTTCTAGAGCTCCGCACTTTCAAGGCTGCTGTTATGGCAAGTGTCCAGTGATTGTTCACATTGCGACCTGGCAGTAGATGTGCGTCCGCTATGCTCCAGAATACCGCAAGTCACTAAATCAGTCTACAAAAAGCTTATTCGTATTGAGCGTACCAGATTCCGGTGATCTTTACATCCTTGGGGGCTTTTGAGCCGAGATCCGTGTCGGAGGGCTGGATGCTCTCAAACACTCCGGCGAGCTCCTGGGTCTCGGGGTTAGACTTGGCAACGCTGAACTGGATGTTTCCTTGCAAGGCCTCAGTGTTCTTGGTGTTCTCCTTTCCAAGCTCCTCCTCGTCACCAGCACCCCCCGCTGGCAGGGCCACGGCGTTGTCATACCCGGTAGAGCCACCCCGGCCCTTAGGGTCCAAGAAAGAAGAACCCCGGTATGAAGGCACCAAGAATGGCCCGCCAAAAGAGTTAGCGTTTCCAGTCGCCACCAACTCCTTGATGGTGAACAGGAAGGGCACCCTCTCGCCTCCTGGAAGCTGGACGGTCACAGCTGCGTAATCGATCCCGTCCTTCTCCTCGAACTTGATGCTGCCATCATTGCCAACCTGAGAACGACAATGAAACCCTATTATGGACCAGAACCCTAATGCGATGGGACAGCATGGATTTTGTGGTTCCGGTGAGGTGGACTATACCGTATATATATCGCAAAAGCAACGAGCTTCTTGTGAGAGGGAGACATCTTGGCTGCACTGCTGACGTAAAGGTGGAAAAGAGTCAATAATCGGAAATGCTAAACAAAAGCCTGTATCCAGCATTGCTGCAAGAATTCTAAAAGAACAAGATATCCAGGTTCCAGCGCGACAGTAGGCTCGTCTCTTCGTACGTCAGCTCTTGGGTGCGGAAGACAATTAAAGAAAAGATACAAGATTGCACCCAGTCCGCAGGAACTTGACTGATTGATCATCTCATGTCTCCACCCAGCTTTACTAAGTGCCCTTTTCTGCTGGGGTTTCTGCTCATATCAACTTGAAGCCCCACTTTTAAGTTTTACAAAATGCAGTGCAAGTGCTGACATATCCAGCTGAAGAACCCTTCAATTGCCAAGCAGCTCTAAATGAAGCCCGTGTGGATTAAAACTTCCAGCTATAATCGTAGGGGTATCCTTTAACTCAAAAAGTCAACCGCACAACTCAAAGCAATAAAGGTAACTTGAAGCTTCTGCGGTGCAATACCTGTGGTCATGTGCCGAACTCAGGGTTGCAAAGGGTGAGTGGCCAAATGCGAGCAACGATGCCTTGGCAACAGCCAAGTCATATCATTGAATGCAATTCCTCACTCTACTGGCTGTTCTAGATTGGATGAACTGACAGCGCAGCACCGCTGAGAATCAGGCAGAATGAGAGAATGTCCAGACTGAAGTGAGGCGAACTCACATCGAGCGGCCCCTCAATTTCGTCCAGTGTGTAAGTCAACCTAGTCATGAGCTTCGTCTTCTGGAAGTCCACGGGCTTATCCTTGAACTGCGACTCCGCCTTCACGGTGAAGGAGGTCGGCTCCATGCACAGCTTCTTCAGCGTGTACTTGCCAGCCTTCACCTTGAAACCATCCTCACCCCCACCAATGATCGGGCACTGGTTGGCAATGCCAGTCCCCTTGATCTCCATGTACGTTCTGCTGTTCAGCTCATCGAAGGTGAGCTTTGGGGGCTCCTTAGCCAGCGCACCCTGGCACACCGCACAAAAACCCTTGGTCAGCATCCCAGATACGCTGAGCATTTCTCACTGTGGTTCCCAGTCATGCTGAAAGTATATTATCGGTCGGCCAAGAATGAAGAAGCCTGCGACAAGCCTGCTGCAAGGCTAGCACACAAAATGCCGCGAAAGTTTATTTACAGACTTAACATTTTGAGGGCACCATTTAACCCTTGCATCCTTCTTATCCAAGAGTGAAGAACTCCGACTTAACCACAATGCCCGAAGGCATCGAAACACTGCAAATACCATCTCATTGTCCAAGATTTGCAGCAACAAGAGAACCATGGGGCAAACGAAACAGTGGCTTCGCAATGCAATGCATTGAACAGCACCCATACCTTTCACCTCGAAATTAACTTATACCAATACAAGGTGAGGGCCGGACACAAAGCGTTGAAGTGCTTGCGCAATTTATCCAGTCCAGACCCCTCCTACTTGCGTATGGCATTACAGTGAGTGCCAATTCAGGGTGATTCATAAAATGCTCGTGTTTGCACTGGCCACCACTGACCTGTGCCAATAGGAGGGAGGTAGCGGCAACCACCCCCGCTGCCTTCCCTGCCTCCGCAACCTTCTTCACGAACTGCTGCACGGGGGTCTTCTCCCCTGAGCACGTTGTCCTGGCAACACAGGGCTTAACCTGGAACGCCTTCTGCACATTCCCGGAGCTCCTCAACTCCTGTCCTTTGAACTGGGGGGCCAGCACAGCGGCCCGGGCAAGCCCTGACGCAGCAACGGAGGAAGCCATGCTTCTTGATGCTGGCACAAGGTTACCAAACAACTTTCTCCCTTGCGCTCCAGAGAATATTCTACAGGTGTTCTTCCTGCAGAAGGCAACAACTTCAAGGAGAAGCACGATCGAGCAGGACCAAGACTGCGCAAGCAGGGACCCAATGAGTCTGAACAATTGAGTACCTTCAAGACTTTGTTTTGTGTATGTGGCGAACTGAGTACTACGAAGTCGTCCCTCACGGGCAGGAGGAACGTGCAAGCTTACTTCGATTCGATACTCTTTCGCAAATATAATAATATAGAGATTATTGATATATCCAGCTTGGGATCTTATCAGGATCGTTTCCAGCCTATCATAGCCTTACGTTTGATCACGTGGTCACTGGTTTCGAACTCTGCAGACTCGTGGTCAGGAGTTGTATTTTCTCCGACTCGCGATTGCACGCTGCAATCGACGGCTGTGCAGCCTTTGACAAATGTAGCTCAAGATCTTCTAACTGCAAAGAAGGGGTCTTGGAAGGGTACCATACCTTCAAGGGTCCAGATTCTGGGTCCCAGTGCTCGCGGAGAAAGTACCGTGATTGTAGCACGGACAGCAGCCAGCTCCGACCCTGCTAAACCCTGCCAGTGGGATAAATCACCCACAGCCTTGGCCGCGCCGCTCATGCGGCCGCGCGCAGTGCTCGGAAGCCGGGCGGCCTACCTGACTGGCTCGGGTGACTTGTCCCTTCAATCCTTCATGCAATGCTCATGTCTTGAAAGCTGAGCTTAGCAATATGGCGCCATGACAATATATCAGCTGAAAGGTAGCCATATCGTATGTAGCTGCTGTCTTGCAGGTAGCTTGAATCCCCAGTAATGAGTATAGTATATAGGTAAACCAATCTTAGCGAGGCAGACACGATTAACCTATACGTTGCTTATACTCTTATATGAACTTCAAACATGTTGTTATATGGCCTTTTGCGAAGTTTAGGTCCGAGACAGCTTGTCATCATATATGTGGCATGGTCTTATAATTAAGTTCCTTTGACATACCTATATACTGCACCGGCACGTACTATTAGTGTTTCCTATTAGTACATGCTACACGTACATAGCGTTGAAGTCAGTGACGTCATTTGCACATGCATAGCGAATGAGCATATCGCATGAGCTACTGACTTTCAAGTTTGCCCGCTATGTATTGAGCCACACGCGCGTGCGCAAGTTGCAGATCACGAATTCACGGTGCAGGTGCAACGAGTTGCTTGGGAGCATGTGCGCTGCCATGCCAGCCGATTTGAACCAAGCATGGCCGCTCCGAATCTACACTTTGAAGCAGGTTGTGGGACATAGTCTCCTTCAATCGGCCACAAGACTCCGCAAAATGGCAATGATGGCACACTGAACCCCCGGTCCTTTCAACCGTGCTAGTCGTTGTCAATGCATATCATTACCGGTTTAATTTAGTGCCTCAGAGCAACGCCTTTGCCAACGCAAGGGCTTGCAATTGACTTACACATCATCCCTTGAAGCGCAATTGTGGCAAGGTAACTTTTACCCTTCTGCATGATTCCAAAGAGAGAGATAGGCAATGTCAACACGTCAAGCACCCAATGGAAGTGGTTGAATGAGGCGCGGTTCCATTTCTGAACTTGCAACTTCAAGAGGGAACATTGCTGCTCGAAATGTGCAGCATTTAGTTAATGGAGGCAATCCAACATTGCTCCAGATCAATGCAAAGGCTCCAAGTCCAACGCCAACCCATCTATATACCAGGACCTGTTCAAGACAATACAGGTCTCAGTGCTTATTTTCCTCCGGCACCGCAGACTCTTCCTCAGGTTCACCCCTTGCAATGCGCTCAGCCTCCGCGGCATCAAAGGCTGCCTTTTCGGCTTTCATTTGTTGCACCTAGTAGACAAACACGGATTGAGAAATCAGGATGGATGGGGATGACGGCCCTGTCTTCAATCGTACTGGTGGTCTTTTCAGACAAAATAATCCACCAATGTTCAGCGAAGTTACAACTTAGACCATCACCACCTGAGATTCATTACGTCAGCTCACATCGAGAGTGTGTGGTTCCTGCGCGCAGACTCATGACTTCATCCCATATCGGTGTCAAATGGACAGTGAATGGCTGACAACCAAGAGGAATGCCAACCCAGATTTCGATGCTCACCGGCCCTTCTTCCCCTTTGTCCGTTTCCCCTTCTTTCGTTTCCACCACAAATGGCAGCAAATCATCCAGCTCTCCCTTCTGTGCCTTTTTAGCCACTAAGTATCCTCCGACCACAACCAGATTTATGATGGCCAGATAGATAGAGGCAATCCCCCTGCCGGCATCGCCATCTTTCTGCGGTGTTGAGTCTATCTGCGGCAGCGCAAGCAAACAAAGACAAATGAGAGGGGCAGTAAGGACTTACAACGCCAGTGGGGTCTTGAAGGAGATCCCAGTTGACTTCCGGTTTCCCAAGATTCCATACCCAGAAGCCAACTGCAGTAGCAATGGCCGACAGGCCCATGCCCAGAGGGAATAATGTCTCCTCAAACTCCAGCTCTCTCTGCAAAACAATGGGCCCAATTGCTGAGCTTTTAACTTAGCGATGGCCTTTTAGCAGCCTGCTAAGGAGATGGTTTGCACATCGCAGACCAGAGAGATACTCCATGAGGTCATTAAAAGCACCAATACCCATCAGCATTGAGCAGTTTTGCCCAGGCAGGTCTCTTCTTGTCAGACCAGAAGAACTAGTGACGGAGCTGCACTCAGTATATACATGTGAGAAACAGCAAAGAGGACGGAAACTCACAAACGGCCGCGTGATCTCCTTCTCGGGCGCTGGGCCAATATCCCAAGGTCCAAAGAAGGGCTTGATTTTGTCGGCGGGGGCGTCGGCAGGGGGCACCCAGGGTGTGCCATAGTTCTCCTTGGGGAAGAGGTAGGGCAGATCAGGCATCTTGGAGGAGTCCATCCGCTGGTAGATGGGGTCCGACGGGTTCACATCGTCCGGATTGCCGGAGTACTTCTCAGCGCTTGCTGTAACAACAGGGTGGGGCAACTCAATGACGCAGGCGCAAGCTGGCTCAAAACATGACTTCCTGAAAAGGTTCCTGTCTTTTGATCGAACCTCAGTACAGACGACACATTTGCCAGAGGAAGGAAAGACGATGCGCAATTCCAGGGTAGAAGTCAGGCTCGGGCAATGACACAGATTGCCAACATAAAAATGGGAAAACTTTGCTGAAACAGTTCTTCTAGTCGCGGCACGAAGTCTGCAAAGCAGTTTCTTCACAAGCAAAGCACACAGCTGCTGCCTTCCATCGGATTCAGGCGGGTGCACTCACTTGGCCTTCGGATGTTCGCCTCCCTGATCCGTTCTGCAGAGCCAGGCCCGTACTTTGGCAGCTCTGGCGCGGCAGCCTCCACCTTGCTCGCGCTGCCACCCGCTTCTGCTGCAGAAGGGGATGCCAACACCTCCTCTACTTTGCTGCGCACGCTCTCTGCTGCCGCCTCCACCTTGGTGGTGACAGCCTCCGCTGCCTTCTCTACCTGCGCCGGCACGCTCTCTGGTGCTGCTGCTGCTGCTTTAGGCGCCTCCGCAATTTTCTCCACCTTGGGAGCCACTTCTTCAACCTTTGATTCCACCTTGGGAGCCACTTCTTGGATCTTTGATTCCACCTTGGGAGCCACTTCTTCGACCTTTGATTCCACCTTGGGAGCCACTTCTTCGACCTTTGATTCCACCTTGGGAGCCACTTCTTCGATCTTT
>DF237563.1:24426-52258 GCA_000708835.1 Klebsormidium nitens
CTTTGATTCCACCTTGGGAGCCACTTCTTCGACCTTTGATTCCACCTTGGGAGCCACTTCTTCGATCTTTGATTCCACCTTGGGAGCCGCTTCCTCAATTTGCGTCTTCACTGCAGTGCCTGCATCCTCAGCAGACTGCACTACCTGGGCCCCTGCCCCTTCTGCTGCTTCCTTGACTTCTCCCGCCGCTGCCTCCAGTTGGGCCTTCTCCCGAGCGGCCCGCTCCTGTATGGCGTGTACCAGCTCCCGCCTCTGGCGCTCAGACTCTGCATTGGCCACAAGGAAGGCGTTGAGTTACCATGAGCGATTGCAATTGCTGGCTTTTCATCAGCGATTGGTGTTACGGAAATGCAGAAGTTGAGGCAGTCACAAAATTTTGTCATAGGGGTCCTCAATTTAGAGGGCCTAAAAGGGAATCACCACCAATGAGGCTCCAAAAATAGCAAGCGCAGAGTGTATACATGAATATCAAAGGAAGCATATCCACATTCATGTTTCTCTGCTGACCTGTGATCCCCTCCTCCTCGACAAAGGCCAGCGCCTTGTCCACCCCGAGCACAGAGAACGGAAGTGCTATTCCTACAGACAGCAGCGACCTTCTGGAAGTAGCAACACCACCTGGTTTGACCATCTGCGCTCTCTCCTGAGCTGCATTGCACCTGATGCTGACACGACGTTGAGTCGTCGATTGCTTCTGTTGGCATGGCGCCTGGGGACTCAGCAATGCACCTCTGCTTGCGCTGGTAGCGCACCTCGAAGCAGCTGTCGCCATTGCGACAAGAGCAGACGGCGAAGCCCCTGTTCCCGGCCTGTGAAGCTGGCCTGGGACGCAAATCTCCTCCTCAGAATCTCACTTTGTATCGTACAGGCTACCGTCAGCGAAAGGACCAAGTTGAAGGAGGGTTCTGTGCAGCAACTTCAAGCAGCGACTAGGTCCGAGGGGAGAGAGGAGCTGACTCTGACACACTCTGTTGACATGCAGCCGGTAACAGTCACTTACATTGTCCGCAGTGTCAAAATGGATGCTTCAAACACACTTAGACAAACTTTGCAGATTGGTGGTCTTAACGCCCAGCAATTCGATTTTCAATTAGCTGCTTTGCATTCAAAATGGGTTGTGCAGTTGATCGACCCCTCTATCTCGGCTTCTTGGAAAGGCCTACCATATTCTAATCTTTTGGAAACTGGTCTTGGCAACTCCTTATTCCTAGCAGACAAATCTGTCTTAACTCTCAAATCCATCCCTAGCCGGTGGAAATCCTATCTCACAGGATGGTTTGCTCCAGGCTTGTCAGTGGCTGAACCTCCTTTGGACTTTGATTGTCTTCTCAACGAGTCTCTTTGGTTCAATCGCTTCATCAAAAAGGAGAATGGTCAATCTTTCGGTCACTATCTAACACTGATCAGAAGTTGATTTCTAATGGTGGACCTTTTTTCATTTCAGATATCGTCAAGAAGTTTGAGTACGGCGGCAGTATAAAATTGACTTTTCTGGAGGAACGTGAACTGCGGGCGAAGTACGATGCCAATACTGCAAAAGTATTGGTCTCACTCATTGAATGCATTCCGCTCGGCTGGCGCGCCGTTATTTCTACCAAGGTGAGACAGCCTTTTGCACAGCATGATTGGATCGTTGAAAGGAGATATGTGCAGCATCCTACTACTCGCTATCCGGCATTTGTATACCGTGTAGCACAATGTCTGTCTGGGAAGGTCATTGCTCTCAAATTTACAATCGACCCTGCAAATGCAATGATTCGCCGAATCTCGCCCGAAACGCATGCTACACTATCTAAAGCTCATATAGTCAAAGCTTCGGTGATTCAAGCTTCTTCTGCGGGGTCCCGGCATGCCGACGAAAGTCCGTCGACAAACCCGTCACTCGGGAACCGAACTCCGCAGACTGCGAAACTGGAACCCTACTGAGACCGAAATTCGATAAGGCCATCCGAAATTCGATAAATATTTTGCCTGTCCGAAATTCGAGTTGTCCGAAATTACATCGACTACTCTTAGTTCTGAGGGCTCGGTAGGGCCGGCTCGGCGCGCAGCGACGTTCTGAAGTCGCGCAACGTTCACCATGCTTCTCTTCGCCAGCATGTTTCAAGCCTTTCAAGCCTTTCAAGCCCTTCAACTTCAAAGTTCTGGGGCGTCTTCCTTGAACTTGAAGTTGCAATGCTTGCATGCTCGTTTTTGCGACAAGGAGAGGAGGAGCTCCTCCACAGCTCAGCAGCTGGCGTAGACGGTGCTTTCCACCCTTTGTTGTCCGCAGGGCATGGCCTTTTGCTTGCAAGCGATGTGTGCTCTCGTCGGAGTAGATACGTCCGGACGTCGCTGCTGCAGGTGCGCCCTGCAGTTTGTATCTTCCGGACTCTGCCCTTGTGCTTTGTGGCAGCAAAAGCTGATGGTGAATCTTCAGAGCCTCCATCAATGCTTTAACAGGGGAATGTGCTGGCACAAAACAGCATTGGGCACAGGCAAGCAGGTCTCCGTTGTGCAGTTAGCAATTGATTGAAAGTGAGTCTGCTATTGCAGCTCAGCCTCCATGCAATTGTCAAATAGCCAACAGTTGAAAGTGTAAGCACATGCAGGCGAGCAGCATTTGCATTTGCAGTCACGTCAGAGCAGCAGGGGCTTGTGGTCACAACCAGGAACCTGCAGACTTCATAGTAATCGTTTTTGCGTTCCCCCTGTTTCCTAATTGGACTGCTTCCAGTAGATTTGAGATACAGAGTCCAAGCACATCCTCTGTCCGTTGGAGCGGTGGGCATGCCAACTGCAAACAACTCACAGGTAGGAGAAACTGTGCTCTATTCCAATCTCACTACCGTTCTGTCATAAGGGGCATTCACTTACAGAAGAAGAGAAGAGAAGAATGCACACACTGTCAATTCTATACGTTTCACATGAGATCGTAGGTACTACCTTCATGTTCTTTCTTTGCGATGGACGTGTTTGGCTGTCTAATTGATTCTTTGTGTTCATTGTATTTGAATGTTGCCGCGCATTCCACTGGCCATCTGTGGGAGAAAGGAGGGAATGCACAATTTGAAAGATCGGCTTGACGCAGCAGCTCTTCAATTTTGGCAGAATGAGACGTCGTTGAGCTGAACTTTTAAGGTCTGTGTGCTTGGTGTACTCATTTTGTCCCAGAGGATGCTGGGTACTCATTCTACGGCTTTTTGTTGATGACTTGAGGGGCTCCGTTGTTATCTGTTTGGCTGTCTACACGCGGAGCTCAGCTTGACTTCTGTATCTGCGTCAGCAATTACGCCTATCTTGTGTGACAACCTTTGCAGGGGTCATTGATAAGCCTTGAATGCTGCGACTTTCTGTTTATCTGAAATGATTCACGCTACTGGTGCTCCCTGACTAGCGTGTGGCCAGTAGAGATGTCTCCCTACCCGCCGCTCTTGAAGCTGGAACATTCAGCACCTCAGAAAGTCAGGCGCAAATTGGACATCCAATATTGTGCATCTTTGGTAGCACCGCTTTGTGGTCTAGCGGAAGCAAGTTTGCTGGTTCTTAGTAGAAAGCTGGAGAATAATGAGGAGGGTAGGTGGCGTTTTGCTGTTGCTCCAGCGATTGCATATTGGTAATTGCTGTTGAATCAGGCTGAGATGCGTTTCTAATTGCTTCACAGAGTGGGTCGCCGCGCAGGCTGCCGCCCTACTTTGCCGCCTCTGGTTGCGGGTGGTCCCGCTATCCCGGCACTCAACCTCATCCCCAACGTTGCTCACATCACTTGGGAAGGTTCTCAGGTAAAGTGGCGTGCCCTTTTCTGCTTACCCGCTTACCAGCTTTCTGCTTAACTATGTCTTTGTACTTACGGCTGGTACATGCATTATGGTTCCTCAACACCTGCTTCGCTTCATCAAGACTTTCCCTTGAACGTCCCAATCTTGTTGAACTGTGCTTCAAATTATTTAAAAGACTCCTTTTGGTCCTGCTGCATTGCAAGCACCCAAATGCATGCAATTTGCCTGCTCCTGCTCCTCGGGCATCTTCTGATTGGCCGTCGAAAGAAGAATTATTGATGGTTAGAAAAGTGGTCCGGCTCTGCATCGCTCCTGCTCCTGCTGTGTTCTGCATTCTTTCAGAGTAGACTTGTGTCCTTAAAGACGCCAGGCTCGCCCCAACATGTTGGCAAGGAGCGTCTAAATCGGTCTCCTTTACAGCGAGTTCATCGTGTCACAGACCTCTGGTTTGGCATATTTGTTCGTCAAGCTGGCAAGGTCGCATCTGCCGAGTCCGAATTGCTCTCAGTTGGCCCCGAAAATCAGAGGAGTTGAATTGCGTGACGGCTTTATCTGGTACTTTCGTCTTGCTGACGTCGACTGACACGATCGCCTCTGATCGGCATGGACTTTCAGGACTACAAGAAGGCTAATAGTAAGAACATCGCGCGGCTGGTCAAGGGCGCACGCAACCACCAGACCAACGCGCTGCGCTCCTTATACACCCAAGGAAGGTGAGGCACCTCGCCCCTGATTGATGACGTTCTATGATGTATGAAAATTGGAGGGATCCCAGGGTCTGTGAGTTCCAGGTCACATCTTGGTTTGCTGGAACCCAGCGTTGCGTCTCTCGGTTTTTTATCGTATCTGGAGATTGTTAGCCTGTTTTGAGTGGTCCTCTTTCTCTTCTGGTCATACGTAGGACTCGTTCTGGAAGAAGCAAACAGTATCTATCTTCTTGGTTGCAGAAACAAAGTCAAAGGCTCAGTACATCACCAATTCCAAGCACTGACTGTGAGGCCTTGACTGTGGGGCCTGCTTGTGCGTCGCATCCTCGGTATTTTACAATGCTTTTACCGCTCACTTCATACGTTGCCTCCCCCTCAGGGTCTCAAGGAGGACGCTGAGGGGTCAGCTCGCATGAGCTCCCCCCGCTTTCCGAGATGACGTTTCAGCCTGGGGGGGTTCGCCCCACAGCCCAGGAGGCCCCCACAAAAGAGCACATTGGTGGAACGAGTCATCAAGTGTTGGCCTCCAGAAAGATGACGCCATGGCATCGGAAGCGCAAAAGCAGAGGGCCATCGCCCAGAAGGCGGCTGCTGCGGTTGCGGCGCAGCGTGGGCGCGCTCGCCCGCCGGCAGGGGACAAACGGTGAGGGGGATATAACGACGTTATGGTCAGCGGAGAAAGTGATTACGAACAATATTGAGGCCCTTTTCTCTTTTCTCGTTTTTCTTGTAAGCGAAGAAGATTGCATGAGGTGGCTCCAGGCATGCCATGCCGACTGGTGGAATGAGAATGCCCACTCATCCCGGACGATCCGTTGGTGTAGGACTGCGTCTCAAACATCTGATTGCGAAGTCAGTTGGTTGAGTCTTCTGGCTGTCGACGTTCATGGGATTCAGCTAGGAGCAGGCAGACAAGCTGGAACATCGACGTAGGTGCATCGAAGGTCGTCAAATAAACGAGCTGTGCACACAGATGGTCGAAGCAGTGTTATGTGTCCTCCTTTACCGAGCCTGATGATGGCCGCGTGTTTGCGCAACGAACTGACCCATTGGAGACGGAGTGGACAAAGCATCAGCTGGGCATTCCGTCTTGCACAGCTTTGTATGTACCTTCAATCGTTTAAACTCTCCGCGTCCTCGAAGCCCACCCTTACGATTGTCGTCTTTCTCTGGCAGTTGTCAAGCCCCATTTCGAGCAGCCGCCCGCGGCAAAGCCCTCTTCTCCCATGCGCCGGCAAAACCTTCCCTCCAGTACCGAACGCGCCAAGAAGGCACTTTCGGCGGGATTTTCTTGAGCCCTCGAGCCAGTCCAGGCCCTCCAGCTTGATGTCAACAATACACTTGACAGACAATCTCGTTGATCATCGTAGGCTCTGTAGAAGCGCTAGATTGCTTTCAATATACTGTTCCTGATGACTCCTGAATTTGTTTGAGGTAAGGCGGTGTAGAGTGCAACCCAAGGACCGATCGACCATGAGTTGAAGAATCGCCGCAGATTCCCGACCCAGAGCCACATAATGGATCGATTGCTGACTCAAGTCGATGAGCTATTCGCGAATGAGTTGTTACTATAATATTTGGCACATGCGGGCAGGACATGGCGGCTACACATTTAATACGATGGTGTGTATTGAACACACTCGATGTTACAAAGAATCAAGAGTGGTACACATTCTGAAAAGGGATAGCTCGACGTTCTATCAAGAGCATGTTGTTTAAGAAATATGCGTGTTTGCTTCGGCGCGCAGACGCCCGCTGCGAACGTACCTACATCACGAGGTCGCATAAGTGCAGTACGTGCGCGGCTCATATATGTCGCGACCGCGTGCAGTCGGATGGGCCATCATGCACGCGGCCCGCCCTCATGTGATTAATTTTGGGGTTGGCGCTGCACGTACATACCATCTATGCATCTCAGCTTGAGCCTTGCCAGCAAAGGAGGTTGTTGGTCTCCGCATCGATGAATCGTGGTGGCAGGGCCGAGCAGGCTCGAGTCGTGCAAAGCCCTGTTGCAATGCATGCCTTCTCCTACATAATTCTATATTAGTTCTGAGTTCAAGAAGCGCCCCGCGCAAGACTACTGAACTGAAGTTTGGCGCGACGGTCGTCATGATGCCTCAATCTTGATACGGATTATGTGGACACAGATACAAGCTCGTGTACACAAACAACACCAGCTCAAACATAAACATCGGCGGTAGGAAGGTGAACACCAGAATTGCAGCCTGTTCTGCGGGATGGTGGAGGGGAGCTTGTTTGAGTTTCGATCCAGCGGATCCAGGCGGGATTGACCCATCGCTTTACAAGGAATCAACATTGGGGAGTTTTGAGGCGCGCAACTGCCCTCCCGCACGTACAGTCTCAGTGGCATGCTCGGATCAACCGGGCATGATGGTTCCATGACTGCACCGTCCTCAGTTGGAATCGAAGGCCGCAGAGGGCCATCCTGGAAACCTGCTGGGTTGAAAGTTACGTCAGAACTTCAGCACATCGGAATTTATAACGATTCGTAGTTCTAACGAACAAAGCGAGTGTCATCCACATGAGGATAATAAGGAGACATGCACGATTTGCAGCAAACGACACTTCGGACAGATTTGAGATTTCAGGTGCCTGCAGTACCTAGTACGCAAAAAAATCAATCGAAGCCGCGGCTCCTCGCGGCCGCACAGCCGTTTTGCCATCATTGGTCACACATTCCTGACGAAGCTCTGACCTCACCATCTTTGCTGTCCAGGTGGTCCAGGAGAAGCGCGGAAAGAAGGGCGCGCAAATCTCAGGGTCAGCAGCCTGTTTTTTCGGCCCCCCTCCCTCCGTCGAGCAGCGTTTTACTTTTTTTGTCCCCGTTACCGGTACGTGTTTTCCACCCCTTATCTTTTTCGGCGCATGCCTTCTTCCACCTGCTTCACTGCTTCGTCCCGCCATTCCGTTGCTCAGACCGGCGTTCATCACATCAATGATCGTGATCAATCAAAACAGATTAGGTCCAAGGAAAGATCGATGCTAATACTACCATGCAGCTAGATTGGTCTAGTTTCGCTCCCCGGAATGTTCGCTCAACTTTGCTAACCGCTGAGATGATTCTTTTTAATCTTGATGTGACGTGCTGAAAAGTACAGTGCAAGGACCACGGTGTTTGTCTCCAGATCAGACGAGCTCGATCTTGTTTCGGTGCATGATGGTGGCCGCACACTTCGTGTTCTGCATACTTATCCTCAGGCTCAGAGCCTTAGGTCTACCAAATTCGGATGTGCCATCATTGAATTGCGTAGACCAAGTGGATTTGACCGTCAGAATCTGCTGAATCAAACAGATCAAACGGCGCATCAAGAATTCAGCACTGACGATATGATGGTGATTTGTACAATTGATTCCAGTGTCAACCATAGATATCAGCAATCTGAAGCTTAAAAGCGATCATGAAATGACGTGTGCAATCAATCGATGACACTTAAGGTCTTCGCTGATCGTAGGCGGCCGCGGCGCGGGCTCATTGCGGCCGCGCAAACGTTTTAAAGCTCCATCATCATGGCGTTGATCTCGCATTCCTACGAAGACCTGACTTCATCATCTCTGCTCTCAGACGTCGCTAAAGCAGGACGGGAGGCAAGGCGCTTCACAGATCAGTTGCACAAATCCTTGCATTCGAGAACAGCTGGTACCTTTAGTGGGACGTATATGAGCTCAAGCTGCCAACCGAGGGTCACTGCTTTGTCAATCGCAGTGAAAGTCTGTGGCGTTCACTTGTGATTACTCAACGTCTCAATAGCTTTACCCTTTGAGCAATCAGTGTAGGGTTCCCCTGAGATGATGCGTCTGCGCCTGCGCCTTAAGCCTCCAAAATTAAGGTGATGTGGGGAGACCAGAAAGCATGGAAATGGGGATTACACTATCTATATTCAAGTTTTGAACGACTCACTGAATCACGCTTTTGTCGCGTGTCTGATGTTTGAGGCAAAGATGAAGACGCACAATAAGGGACTGGCGTTGGAAAAGGATGGCTCCTGGCAGAGGGTGACTGTTTCAAGATCAAGGTGATATTCCATGTCGTTAGGGAAGTTACAGCAGATAGGATGTTTTCTGGTGATTGCTACATCAATTTGTCAAATGACTAAATTTCTTAGTCATTTGTGTCGAGACTCAAATGAGTTCATGGTTCGAACTCCATAGAATGCAGAGACGGGCATCTGATCTTTGAATCTGCGGTCCGCAAGAGACACCAGACCCCCCAACCTTACAAATAGTTGCTTAACCAGGATGTTTTACAATATTGATTTGAAGCCGTCAGCCACTCCATGAAGAAGCGATTTGATTTGACTACTCTCAGAAATTGCTTGTTTGTCTGGAATACGACTTTTGGCTTGACTGCATTCAAGTAAACATCCAGCGAAAGTACTCCCAAGTCGGAGCATGATCTTCAGACAATGAACTCGTTTCATCGTTCTGGGTGTTGCAAAACCATTGATGATCTGCTGATGCCACTGCTAATGCTATCTGGCGTTCATTCCAGCAAAATGCTGTGAGTATACAACCTGCTATTACGCTTGTTGGTCAATCTATTGGCCTTTCGTTTTCCCAGGTCGCCAGCCATGCTTTGCCTGGATGGGACAGAGAGTCTGACCGGCCAAGGGGTTTCATGCCTCCCTCTACGGACGAATTGGCAGAAGCCTGAGAAGGAGGAAGAGGGACTTGTAGGAGATTTCAAGGGAGGGAAGTTGGTACGAGGGACCACCGTCAAGCACAATTCCGCAGTCGCATCAAGGGCGACGTTCGACTATTTGCCCAATGCTAATGGTCGCAAGTCAGCTAAGAGGCCAGCGGAAAGTGCACCATGGGAGCCAGGGACTCGTGATGTGACGGAGAAAGGGGTGGATAGGTCCAAGCGACGGTTCCCGAAAGCGAGAAGACACCGGCTCGCGAGAGGGGGCGTTTCTGGCAAGCACGTGAACCGCGCAAAA
Organism: Klebsormidium nitens; assembly: GCA_000708835.1. NCBI lineage: Eukaryota > Viridiplantae > Streptophyta > Klebsormidiophyceae > Klebsormidiales > Klebsormidiaceae > Klebsormidium > Klebsormidium nitens. Next base: position 33,850 of record DF237563.1, read on the forward strand.
GCAGTCGAGCAGATTCTTTCTGCCCATCAGCGCGCGGAGGAGGAGGCAATTCGGCAGGCTGCTATGCGGAGGAAAGCAACTTTTGAGAAGCAGCGCCGCAGGAAAGTATGCAGGGCAAGGGAAGCGGAGAGGGACACGCAGGCGGGAGTGGAGGTGAAGAACGCAGAAAGAAAATGGCAGGATGGGCAGCCAGCAGATGCGGAGGAAAAGGAAGAGAGAGCGAAGAGTGGGCAGCAGGAGCAACTGCGGCACTCGGTTGGCGGGTGCCGTGATGAGAAGAGAACGACATCGGAAAAGCAGGCAGGGGGCTTCTTCTCGCTCGAACGATGTAAAGTGTTTTTTAAAAAGGTGAGAAGAAGGCTTCTGCCCGACTTCTAAGATTCCCCTGTTCCTCCGTCGTTGTCAGCTGCCTCTCGCATCCTCAGAATTTAGGAGCCCCAAAACATGGATTCACGGGTCCCTTAACACGTCCTTCTCAACCAGTTTACCAAAAACGAAACACTTCTCTTCGTTGTGTGATTATAAACAAAGCATCCTAAGCAATTTGAGACCAGCAGTAGACATCTGCGGTCTACTAAGATAAGATTTGAAACACAAGAGAGTCGTCTAGAAGGGAGTGAATTAGATCATGGCCTTCAAATCATGCGGAATTATTGGTAAAGGTCTATCGATTGTCCACCTCTTCTGTTCATTTTGAGACATGTCACACCAACGAAAGTCTACAAAAGTCTATCATCTGTGCCACAGGATATCACATTCAGCTGAATGTCAAGGATTACGATTACCTGAACTCACGAGACAGTTCACCCCTGGCGCAGACTGGCCCCCAGAAGATCAATCACGCCGGCGCCCCTGCTGCCCCCATAGTCCCAAGGGGCCAAGACCTGCGAGCGGGCGCCATGTGTGGTCGCAGCGGGTATCGCGCCGATATTTCCGATCCTGAGGCGGAGGCGCCCACCAACTTTGGCGTCGGCGTGCGGGAGGCCTTTGTGAGCGCGGCCGCCCCCGCAGATGCCGATAGCGTGCGCGAGGTCCCCCGTCAACGTAGGGGTCGCGCGCGTGGCCGCGCTCCCTGATCGGAAACTAGCGGCCGAGGCTGTCACAGCTGTTGAGGGCTGCTCATCCAACATTGAAGCGCTCACGGCTCCGATCCGCGCTTCCGCAGCGCACACGGCCGCAATCTGCGGTGCCGCAGTGCGCGCAGCCTCTCTTTCCCGCGCTGGTCCCTCGGCGACGCCTTCTCCTTCCGACGCTGCTCATAGTGATACACCTTGTCGCCTCTCCAGCGTCCAGACGACACCAGCCGCGGACGGAGAGACGGCAGGACAAACGCGCGACTGTCGGGAGGTGCTCCGTTTGCGCGGTGGTGGGCCGAAGCGGAAGTCCAACTACTCCGAGGAAGAGTGGGAAACAGACAGCGATTCCGAAGAGTCGGACGAGATTTGGAAAGATCTCGAGGAGCTGAACGGAGAATCTGACGACGAAGAGAGGGAGGACGAAGCAGAGGGGGGTTCGATGAATGAAGCGGAGGCTGAAACAGGGCCCCCTGAAGAAACTTCCGATGACGGGGGAGAAAAGTCGTCCGAAGACGCGTCCAAAAGTAACGAGGGTTCGGAAGAGAACATGGAGGTGGAGTTGCCCAGACCCATGGCCCGGGGTTCAAACCAGGGGGAAGGAAACAATGCGGATGCAGAAGAAGACCCGTCCCTTTCAGGCGGTGCTGCAGCGGCGCCTCTGGTCGCCAGGATTGGCACGATCCAGTCTCTTCCTGCGACCCCGAATGAACGGGCTACCCAGGACGCCCTCCAAGTCCCAACTGAACCAAGCCGGCGGCAGCCCGCCCGCAAGCGCGTCATACGGACAATGGATCTTAGTGACGACGAGATGAGCGAAGGTGCTGGGAAGGACGAGTCCGAGGAGAGGGTGAGTATCGTGCCTGACCGACTCTAGAGCGTCCATTACGGTATTGATTGCTGCAATGAATCGTATAGGACATGTATGGTTGCAAAGTCTACTTAACAGTTCACGGCTGTATGCGTCCAGTGCTAGTTCCGAGGAAAAAGAGTGGTCTCCTCAAGCCCGGGCCGCGCTCGCACGCAAGTCGTTTCTAGCTTGGGGGCCAGCACGAGAGACCTGTGCTCGTTGTCGCCTCTCACCAAGGAAGCGGTTCAGGGGGATCCCCTCGGGCTGTGCTCGTTCTTAATGTTGCTTCTCAGCCGAGAACAGCTGAGAGGGATCCCCTCTGGCACTTTTTATTTGCTTGTCTCCCGAAATTGAGAGGATGATCCTAGGGCTCATTCTGGGGAAGTGTAGCAAGTCAGAAGAGATGATATTGGTGAGGTGGAGGACTTGAAATCTGCTTTCCTCCTCCTTGTGCAGCCCCCAAATCGAAGGCAGCGGATGGAAGACAAGGGCGAGCTTGGACGGCGCTTTGGATCCGGAAGGGGCTACCCACAGAGCGCGCAGGACGAAGGCGGCCGCCCAAGCCAGCAAACGGGTCTTGAAGACTGCTGGAAGAAGCTCACGGCCAATGAAACTGCCGCCAGAGGCGGTAACGAGCAAGAAGTCGGCCGCCTGCCGAGGGAAGTGGGCCGCGACAGTCTAGTGCAGCGGACAACAGGGCGCGAAGACGGCGCTCGCGCCGTGAGTAGCCTCACCAGCCGCGCGCGACATGAAGCTGATCGTGGAGGGCGCGCTCAAGGTCAAGTCGGCGGCCTTGAAGAGCGCCTGCACATGAACAACGGCCCACAGGTCTCGGCTCGAGTGGCCCGGGAACGGACTCAGGCACAGGGAGGCGCACAGGCGGCAACTGGGCCAGGTTGTTATATTCATTTATTGTAACAAGGAGGCTCCGAATCTCATTGCTAGTCCATTCTGGCAGGCAATAATGTTCCTTTTAAGCTGCAGCGGTTTTGAGAATTTTGGCTTCACGTGCCACTATTTCCAAGGGGACCCGTTTTTATTTGCCAAACCAATTCAGACGACTACAGTATCTACGAGAATCGGTGTATCATACTATTCAGAGCTGGCTGTCAATGCCTCCAAAGAACCTCATTTGGATGTTTTCCGGTCCTGTTTGAATTCGTTGGCAGATCTATCTTCAGAACACTCTGAACGTGCGCATTGAAGAGAAGACCATGAAGCGTGACGTGAGGATTAGTCACCTCGAAAGTGCGGACTCGAAGATTGAATGGAATTCGAAAGATTGGAGCCACGGCCGCTTGTTTCCGATCGCAGTTCTTTTGTCCTTCTTGTATTCTCACCGCTTTCTCCTCCTCAACCGTTGTCAGCTTGTCATGCACCCTTTTAAGTTGAGAACCCAACACTACGGCGAAGTACAAATCTAGCTCTTCAACTTTCATTGACGGCCATGACGAGTAGAATTTAGTTTCCTGAACCAACTGTTTATCCCCGCAGGGACAAGCGTCAACGAAATTGACGAGATCGAGACGGTCTGCAACCTTTTGAGAAGCACCAAGCTCGTCAAGAACGCCAGGCAGGTTCTGAGAGAGGGGGATAAGAAATCTTTCATGCAGTCGTTAGCCGTAGCGGCATTTGCGGTGGGGGATGCGCGCTTGTGCAACGAGGGCGTTAAGCTGGGGACAAAAAGTACCGACTGGCCGATGCACCAATGGTTTCATGCGGTGGCCAGGCGACTGGGATTTATTCCGGCGGCGTTGGTGTGTCACCTCAAATTCCACTTTAGCCGAACCGAGGACATACGAGGCCGCGCGCGTTTTTGGGAGTTGTGTTGCAGCTCGATAGGTGAGTAGCGCAATGTTTCTGCTTACCCTTTTTCAGCAATTGACTAGCTCTAGCAAATGTGATCACATCAACCAGCTTTCGTGATCCATTATGGATGAATCTTGACTTTAAGCAGAGAAACTCATTGACGAGGAAGACCGTCGAAACCCTTACCTGTGTAGCCAATACCTCTTGCCTTATTCAAAAGACAACGCTATTTGATTCCACTGTGCTTAATTTGGAATCCTTCTCTTTTCTGGAGCGGCTATTGCACACAGTACTTCTTCGTACTTAGTAGGCCTGCGCAAGGCAACTTCTGGTGATCTGGCCCCTAAACTTTGCATCTTATTTGCTGTACAGATTCGAAGGAGTTCGCCACCGACATCTGCAAGCTCTTCAACACTGACATCAACAGCAAGGCCCGATATTTTACCCTCCCCTCGCCAGCTGTCCTGGAACGCATCTTCCAAGAAGACCCCGGACTACTCTTCTCCTTCTGCCTTTCCGGTTTTCTCCAGGGGGAGGGTTGTCTTATGAAGTGTCGGCCGTCGATGATAGCAAAGTACCCGGCAATACTCTTCGTTTCAGGGAGCTTGAAAGCCATACTTGGCATCTGGTGTTCCATAGCGCGGTGCTTCGGAGTGGAGACGGGCTCATTCAGTATATGTGTTGCAAAAATTGAAGAAGATGACGTCTTCCCTGAGGACGACGACGTTCATGTGTCGAAAAAGGAAGCAGAGCCGGACATCGACGAAACGGAGACGCAACCGGAGCGGAAAGGACGTGTGCGGTACTCCGAGCTATCGGACAGAGAGGAGCGGCAGGGGGTGCGCTTGCTGCTGCAAGTGGCGCGCGCGAGATCGAAAGAGATCAAAGATGCCCTGAAACGGTGGGCCCAGGAAATTGGCGCGGAGGACGAGAACTCGGACGAGGAAGATTCCGAAGGAGGAGGGGTTGTTTGGAGCAAGGAGCTAGCCAGGGGTCTCGCATGCCGCGCGGCAAAACGGTTTGCATATGACCGGCCGCTGACCTATGACCTGGTTATGCGGGTTGTCATCGAGGAGTTGGAGAAAATCTATCTGCAAGATGCGGGCGACGGCCGGAAAGTGATGTATCGCTTGACTTACACCGCAAAGCACGACGTCCTCAAACTCGCCGTCATCCTGGTGATCGGAAGCGACTGGAAGACAGCCGTGACGACAAAACTGGAGGCGTTTGTGAAATGGGCGACCACTTTCAAGGAAATCGGTAAAGGTATGTATTCTCGTCCCATCTGAGTTGCTCATTTGTTTCTAAACATCTGGGAGCTTGTTTTTGACCATCTCATAATGGAATAATCTAATCAATTCAAGTTCCACAACCTGACTAATTTTGGAGACACTCAAAAAGCACCTGGGTCTTTTCACAACTTCCCTCCTTAGAGCAGGGTCGTGTAGCGGCAACTTTGCTTTGTGCTTCTCGCGGTTTCTGGAGAGAGCTATCAGGCAAGAAAAACTAATTTGAATGAAACCGTTGTCATACAAGTGCCGCCGAACGGCCCGCGCATGCGCCAGCGTGGTGACAAGAATCGACGTACATGGTACTCTCGGACACAATCGTCTTCAAATCTAAAATCTATCAGAGTGGATTCAGTTAGCGATTGTTTGCTCCGGTGCATCAAGCTGTTCACAAGATGCGAGCACATCCTGGCGGAATTACCTGCGCAGGATCAACATCTCGATAATGCTCTAACGAAGAAAGATATGCTCAGTTTCTAGACAACCCGATTTACTTCACACTTTCAGTACAACAGAACTGTACGAACCCGCAGGTCATACAGTTCTGTTGTACTGAAGATTTCAGCGAATTTCAGGGTAGTCCAGCTAAACAATTGCTATGCGGATTGCCATCGCTAACTTCGTGACAGCGGACACCATTACACTTTTTTCTTTGCTGGCAGGCAACTTTCCAGGCGCACAGAAGGGGATCGAGTTTCGTGAAGGGATCCGACCCTTCGCCCAGAAGAGCAACGATATCAACCCGGGGGACCCACACTGCTGCAGCTCGCTTGAAGCTCAACAGTATCACCTGAAGAGGTGGAAGGAGAACAAGCTTACGTGGGATCAGTATCGTACGGCGTCGTGGGTATCCTCAAAATCAAGTGCCAGCGGCAGGCTGAAGAAGGAGAACATCAACTCAACGGTGGAGACCGACGCTGGTGAGTTTCTTGAAATTTCGAGTGCCAAAACCTATCCGATCAGAGATCGACCGAACGTCTCATTGGTAAGCAGATCTAGAATCAACGTCAAGTCACATACAACAATCAGTTTGGAAGTGAACAATTTATCCCTGCCCTACGAGAGTCAGAAGAGCCTTACGAAATGGCGAAAGTTTGACAAACGACATTGGTAGACAACAATCCAAACCCATCAGCCTTGACCATTTGCTAGACAATCGGTTTTGGCTTTCTTCTGGATCCCTGCCTCAAATTCTTTTTCTTTGCACCACCACCGACCGAGGCAGACACGTAGTTGACCCCTATTTGGGCCCGTCGAGAGAACCTTTCCTCCGTCACCCGGTTGACCGCTCGGGCGAGAACGGGAGAGAGGAGACATGCTCGCCCCCAGTCGAGAGACGGGGGGGAAAGTATTTAATACCGGGGAAGAGGCCTTCCCTTAGGAACAAGTCCCCACTCCTCTCAAGCGAGTGATTCCAAATGCAGATGCTCATCAAATTCCCCATTTGTTGCCCGTTACTTTCTGGCAGTATGATGCTTAAGATTGTGAAGAAACCCGAATATTGTCTCTCAGGATTCACTGGCTTGCTTATTCCCTTGTAGGGTCTTTGTTCGGTTCAACATTAGATACGCGCCAAGGTCGCCTGTCTTGCTTCAAAGCTGTGGAATCCCAAAGATTGTGGTAGTCTGATTCCGGAAGTCTCCTAGACGTTCTTTGAAGACATTGAGTTGTAGGATAGGCTGAAAGGCTGCTTGAAGCCCTCCGAATAGTTCAATTTTCTCCAGAAGGTGCTGGTTGTTTGACTAATTATCCTTGTCCCAACACTTGGACACACGCATGAGAGGGCTTAGATGGCTTTGAAGTAGTCTTCAAGCAGAATGCAGTTTTTGGTTGCCAGGGGACGACAGGCAGAAACAATCTGCACTTTTGTTTTCATTTGCTAGTTGAGCATTCAAAAGCCGTCTTGCTGGACCGTGATATATATCTGAGTCTTTTTTTCGAAGATAAAAAACGCAGGAGGTTTTTCACTTGGGCGAGATGCATTGGGCGGAGTTCTGCCCCTGTGGACGAGGGGTGAGAAATGACGGGATTTCCCCACTTGGCAAATCGGGAAAGAACAGCCTCCCCCGATTCCTTCTCGTACTCCCCCTTTTGGCAACAAGCCAATTCTTATTGATACTGTTTCGATGCTGTGCAGTTTACTGGGAGCAAAGATCAAATCTGTGGGATCCAGAGCTGAACAAGCGGATCCATCAGCACGAGAAGCGTTTTGAGGTGCCGAATGGGGCGACATTCGATCCTGAGGTGCTAAGGAACAAGTTCCTGCAGCGTCCCCAGCAGCTCGGGCTCTTTCTGCGTGGCAGCGCGGAAATCTGTTCAGACCTGCCAGTGACTACGTCTCAGTCTAAAGATGGAGAATGCGCTTTCCTTGTGGAGGAGGCGTGGCTGAAGGACCTGACGGACTGGCTCTTCAAGCAGCCTCCCTGCGGGCCACCCCCCTCGCCAACGACATACGAAATCAAAACGACGTGGCCTCTTTTGTTGGGTACGGAACATTCGACGGCCATGGTTGTAACGAGCTATCAGCTCTTCGTTCTCGCAACACTTCTTCGCTTCGAGGATTATGACCCCCAGAAGCTGCCGCGAGTGCCGGTCAGCACAGGAGCAGGACGGAAGAGGGGGACGGTCGCCGACCTACGACCCGCGTCCATTAAAGAGGTCCGTTTGCGGACGGCGGGCGGCCTGCTGACAACGACACAAAGCAAACTCTGGGTGTCCACGAACTGGACGATGGAGCAACTACGAGCCAAGACGAAGGAGTGGTGTTACAAGGGCTTGAAGGTGGACCAGACGGACTACTTCGGAACCCTTGATTGGAGGTAAGGGTCACAGTGCTTACTAACGCAAAACGGTCATCTGGAGCTCCAGGGTTGCGGTCTTTACAACATAAAAGTCGATAAGTGATTGATGGATTACTTTCAAAAATGGATAGCACAACGCGCGACACGCTTACTCAAATTTGGGGGAAATTGTCAGATGGCACAGTGTGATGCGTCCCCTTTTCTCTGCAAATCTCAACTCAAAGTTACAGCACTGGGTATAGTGGACACGCGCTCAACTAGGCAAATGAGAAACTGTTCAATCGATTTGCGATGAACTGGGCTCAAAATGCGGTTGCAATTGTTTTAGGAATCGATTACTGGTATCTAAAAGAAATAAATCACCAGCGTGATGTGCCCCATCACAATCACACCCCCAATACGTTACTTTGACCCTTGTCCTCCGCCGGCCCTGTTCCACCCAAATCGCCCTCACAGACATCCAGGCGCGCCTTTCTAAAACCTTTTACAGCATTGCCACTCGCGCCTAGCCTTTTACAAAAAGTAAAGGAAGAGAGAAAGAGAGGTTGTTTGCCAGGCCTGCTAGTCTGTTCTTCTGAACTTCCGGACCCATGTATGTTTGCTGTGAAGCAGTTTGTCCATCTACGCCTTTTACAGAACCGAGGTCACCCTTCTGGTCGACTGTGCCCCTGTTGGACAAGCGAGGAGCGTGGCGTTCAATTCGGGTCAGACTCTCGGTGTCTTCATCGAGAAGGGGCTTGAGTCGGCGCTGGAGAGGGCGGAGCGGCCGCACTGTCGTGACTGGACGCGTGTTGAATTGATTGTGGTCGGTGAGGAGGCCGCTCCACCGGGTGTACCAAAAGCCCTCCGAGCGGCGGTCGAAAAGTCTCGAATGGGAGCGGAACTTAGTGAAGGAGCGAGCGAAGGAGGAGACGGCGATCAGCGAGCGGGGGGTAAGCGGTGGGAGCCATACGCGGAGTTTAATCGCCGTTTTGTTGGCACATGGAAGCAGCAACTAGAGCGGGCGCGTCGATTGAATCTGTCCGAGATGGACGTCCGGCCGGAGCAAGTCAACGCGCTTGAGGCGCGCATAAGGCAGAAGCTCGAAACGATCAGAGAGAGTCTCGGGGACGACGAGAAAGAGATTGACATCGAGATCAAAGCCTACGGACTCACGCTGATACGCACCGTGGAGATGACCCTGACCTGGGCAGACGTGAGCCCGCGGGCAAGGAACTGGGTGTACGACCAACACCTCCTGAATCACATCGAGATGGGGGGTTGGCTTTGCAACAAGTGCGATCGGGTTGTCCCGGGCGAGGATTCGGACGATGTACCGAGGAACATCCGGTGTTGTTGCACCGAAGGGGAACGACTGCCAAAGGGAAGAGGGCGCTCGCAGCCGCGCACCTCACCCGAGCCGGATCACAAATGCGGTTCACGGAAGATCAAATGGTCGACGGCAGCTTGTGGCGGCCGGAGCATTCTCGTTGTGCAGAAAACGTTAGTCGAACTGGGATGCGCCACGTGGGCGCTTGCAGGCCCGAAGAAGTTTCGCGGGACGCGTGTTCCGTACACGTGGCCTGGCCCGGAAGGGAATGGCGCCGAAGGATCGATTACAACGATCCAGATGGCGAAGCTGATGTGGCAGGTGCTCCTGAACGCAGGCTTTGACGAGTATGTTAGGTCGATGTAGGATTGTACGGAAACAGCTCGAAGGCATCGCCATAGGATAGCTATGTTTTGCAAGTGTGCCCTAGGTCCACGAGTGGCCAGAAACTATGAGCGCCAAATATCCAGATAGATAAAACCAGCCTGACAATCGGAATGCATAAGTACGATGTTTTCATGTAAGATTTTGCCGAGTTGTGGTGGGCCGTGTTCTAGAACATTGTTTGTGATATGCTTGATTGAGATGACGGACAGAATCATATCCGGACCGGCCATGCAAACGCAGACGCGGATACAGCCCGCATATCAGCATGACTTGCTTGGAGTGTACCTTGCATGCATGATCTTATCTAGCCGCTCAAATCGGTCCGACGCATATGCAGCATATAGAAACGTTAATTCTAGGGCCATCACGACCGCGTATGTATGAGTTCTGTGACCGTCATGTTGCCGATTGTGAACGGCAAAACAAAACAAAATATAAAATGTTCATCCAACTAAGCCCTTGGGCGGAGATCAAGTCAGGCATGCCGCATAGTTCGTGGATCGGCATGGGGACCCCACTAGAACTTCGATTATAGCTTAACCAAATTATGGCGGCAAGTCCCGCAATCTTTGGTCAACTTGAGTCGGTTGTTCAAAAGATAAGCTTCATGACGTTTTTAACGACTGTGGTCAGCATTGTCAGCTCTGCCGAGACTGTGCCATTGGATGTCTTGTTCTTTTCAAGATTAATTGTGCGCACATCTACATAAATCTGAAAACCAAGTGGCGGTCTACCCAAGAAGAACTAACGGTTATCCCCTACTGTGGCCCGTACTGGCCCGTAAACAAGAAGCAAACAAGCAGAACCCCAAAACAGAGACCTGGACTTTGTTGAACTGGTTCTACGTGCACAGCGGTCAATCACTGCATGCGGCCTCCCTAGTTCAAACCTACTTTGCCACAAGATATTAGGAAGAAAGTCTCCGCTAGGAAGTTGATGACGGCTGAGCGTCTTGGCATGCAGACTCGGAAGCGCCAGCTGGCGCAAGCCAACCCGTCGAAGTGGTCATTGGGCGGCGCGCTTTCTACAAGCCTTGGACGGGTTGGTGCAGTACTAGCCGGAAGGCAGGCAGAACTGCGGGCTGCCGCATCCAGTGCTGGCGACGCAACGAGGCAACGTCGCAACTTAAGAAAATAGAATTATGAACGCCGCACGTGGCACGCTGACAAGACACCGCTACTGTTGATAACGAATTGTCAGGGTGTGTAGAATTTGACGAGCTGCTAGGCGAGCGCCGATTGGCGACATGCCGAAACGGGTGAGCCTGCAGCATCGGGGCCCGAAGCACGACATAGTGGACAAATCCCAAAGCAGGACCTTATACAATTCGGCTCTTTTTGCTGGACGACGAACCGGACCACAGTGCGAGTGGGGATCATGAGCCAGGTGTGAACTGAGAAGGTAAAGTAAGCTTGCTGCGACTGTCTGGGAAGGTGGGTGCACATTGAGCTAGACAATTGGCTCAATGACGACCTGCTGTCGATCCAAAGCCCAGGAACCTGCTCCGATCATTGGGCAAAAGACAGCAAAAGATCGGACGGGAGACTTCATCAAGGCGGGGAAACGTAACTGGGGGCGTGGCAACCGGAAGAAATATTGAGGAGGACAGCAAGAACTCGAAAGGGCGCCGGAGAAGGCGCAGGACGAAGGGAGAGGACACGTGGAAGATGCTGGGCCACAACGGGCTCTTGGGAAGAGGGGTGGGAGCGGGGTGCTGGTTGGAAAAGCAGCGAGAGAGGGTTGGGATTTGTAAGCCACTTTCTGGGCCACAGGTCGTGAGCGCACTTTCTGCAGGAATACTAACTCGTGCAAACACAAAACCGACAGGAAATAGATCTCTAGACAGTATGGACGAGGAAGCTTTTGAAACAGAGAGCTCAAAAGTAGAGCCATCCACCCCTCATCTGGCGCAGCTTGTGCCGTAGCCTTAGAAGATCCTAGGGGAGAGAAGTGCCACTCTGTGGTGGCCTATTCCGGCGGCCTTTAATCGTCGATGATTGGCGCGAGCACAAAGACCAGTCGCGGCGCCGGACGCCATAAGCACGAGCGCGCCGGGTGGGAAGTGTCCAAGACGTCCTTCAACCAGGAGACAACCAGGTGTAGCCCACCGCCGTTTAGAATTTGGAATTTGGTAAACGCGCAGGGGGACCGCGAGGAGGATGTGGAGGCAAGGGAAAAGCGAACTCTGCATAGCACGACGTCATATTAGACTTGGAGGCGAGATTCTCGGAGTCAAGTAGGGCTGATGACAATGGCTAGGGAGGAAAAAGCGTCTGGTTCCTAAACAATATTTATGAGGGTTGCTTCCGTTGTCCAGAGTTTGCGAAGGCGGCCAGGCGAGCCCCAGGAATAGTGGAACCCTCCGAACGGCAGTGGGGGGGTTCTTCCGAAGGCAACCCTGACCGTCCGCTCTCCTCAGCTTGTCCGCTGCCCTGTCCAGCGTCAGCACTCTCGGCATCGCTGGCCCAATCCGCACGCGCATCTGCGCTCATCCTGAGCACTCCCCCATGCACCTCATCTGCCCCCAGATCTGTGCGAGGCCCCCCCATCGCCGGCTCCTGCTCTTGCCGACTGATAATATCGAGACATTTGTCCTCGTACGGATCCCGCAGGATCCGGCCCCTCGCGTCTTTCTCCAAGTAGGATACGTAACGGAGCCCTTGCAGATCCCAATATGCGAAGAACGCCTCGCGCACCGCCAGCGGCACCCCCCCAACCCCGCGCGCAAGCCACATGGAGGCGAGCTTGAATGCGCCCCTTTCCCCCACGAGTTCGACGCAGGCTGCATGGGGGCTCCACTTCCCCCCCCGAGCTGGGTAGATTGTTATACCGGTATAGTGGCAACTTTGGTTTTGGAAGTCCAGCATTTCTAGGAGATGCTCCGTGGTAACGTGCTCACCCAATTGCCGCCCCTTGGCAAAGGTTTGAGACCCTTTCGTCCGTCTGAACTGCTGGGCTTGCCATGACCCGGTGCCACGGCGCTTCTCGACGTTCCCCGCTATGAATGCTCTTGATTTGGCAATGAGCTCGTCCACGTTTTGCTGCGCCTTCTCAAGCGTCAGCTCGAAATACTTGGCGTAGCGGCTGAGATCAAACTGGCCAATCTGTAAGAAGGACACCGATGACACTCAGCATCAACCAAGCTGCGACTCGATGACCATCTGTCCTTTGCGGGGTCGAGCCAAGGCAGGAAACAGTACCAACGCTCAATCGATGATGGCTGCGCGCCAGGATAACCGACAAACTACACGATCTCGCCCGCATGTGTGAAAGTCATCGTGATGACATCGTCTTTGATGGACGACCGGAACCTAAGAAGCGAATATACTGAGAATGCTGGACCTAATCGACGATTGATGTCACGATTCTCAGCCTTGATGAGCATGTATGGGAGCCATCAAGCCAAGCGCTGCTCGCACGACACTGCTCAAACTGAAGAGAGCACACTGACGAACAAGTTCTGAACAAGGTGCTTTTCAAGGGAGGGTTTCAACATTGCATTCGTACCTCAACCATGAAGGCGGAGTAAAGTCGGAAGTCGCCCTCTGCTTTCGCGAGCTGCAAAGCCAAACGAATAGGATCAGCCAGACGTAAGGCAGGAAGAAAAAGCCGACAGGTTGAAACTAGACGAGCGGTTTTGATGACGCGTGAATCTCGAGACTATCAAGACAACAGCACCGTCAAATGTCACTTCAGAAGGCAGTCCTTCTTAAAGACAGCTTCTGCATGGAGTATGGCAGAAATGGTTCCATGTTGCCTTCCGCCATTTAGAAATATCAAACGAGGGCTTACATTGTCAAACAAGATCGACAGCTGAATGTTTCCCATCTCCTGGACCATCCTGAAGGTCAGATAGAAGTTCTCTGGGTCGGCCTCGAAGCGAGCGAGAAGCTCTCGGTATTTTGGCAAGTAAATTCTGTAGCCATAGGACGTCGAGCCATCCTCAATCTTGTCTATGGAGGCGACGGACAGGCCGTGGTGTTCTGAGAATTGGTTCGATGCTGACATCGCAAACCGGAGCCGAACGTCTGCACGGGGTTCAGGGCTCGTTCAAACGCTGAGAGGGTGTCAAGGCGCCCAAAATTTACGTGAGTACGTTTGACTCTCCGAAAACCAGACAGAGCAACTCTTTCCTTCCGCCATTTCCTGCCCCATCATTTCTAAGTACGAAATTCGTATTACTTGATTATGCACTTTTCCAAGCCATGTACCTACCTTTCCGCAGCGGGTGCGCGCATTTGAACATCCTGACGATGATGGCCAGCTGCTCTGCTGTTGGCCGCTCCCATCCTGGTGGACACGAGAGGATATCACGGCCCGCCCTCTCGTCGATCTGCCGCTTACAATCGTTGGTGTGCTGACACAAGCATAAGGAAGGACAATGATCAATGACTCTAGATTCGTGTGAATCGTAGAAGAAGTGGGATGTGCATGAAGCGAACATCCGGCACAGGTCATGCACAACACACAACCGCCAATAAGCGATGGGTACCCCGTTCAGAGGCAGAACTTTCTGGTCGCAGTTCACAAAAGCTTCCACAAAAGCTCACTGTATGAATCACAAAATTTCTGTGCTTGGCACGGGCTTGCACCAGCAATACAGATTCTTCAACCGGAAACCAGATCGCGACCTGGAGGATTTGAAAATCAAAGGCTTGTTAAGGTTGACTTGACGCTCCTCACTCACCTTTGCCCAGACCTCCAACGGCAGGTCCTGATCCGCCAGTGTGTGGACGTACATTCTCAAAAAGGCTGAAGTAATGCCGAGTGGAAGATGTTTTGAATGCTTCTTGATGAACACGTCGAAGTGCGTGAAACGAATCTGCAGAGGGAAGACCTTACGAAGTTAAGCTGAGGAGACAACGTGTGCATCCGAAGCCCGAAACATAATCACAGGTAACCAAACAGTCCGACAAGCACATTAAGACCATCAAGCAACATGACCACCGCTCCGACTTAAGCCAGAACAGCTCATTCTTCACAGCCGCAGTATCATCTAGAGGTTTTCAATAAAGGCATTTCCGACCTACCTCCTTCCTTTTTGCAACATTCCCTATCGCCTTTTCGCTGCACCAAGATCACAATATAGATGAGATTGCAGCTCTAACAGCTTTCTAACCCACCTCCTGGGAAGGCCAGCGTCGCTCTTCTGGAGGAACAAACTCGGTCAACTCAGAGAGGTGTGACCGTATGAAGTTTTGATGACATTTTCCATGCGCAGTCTCCAATCGCCAGGCTGCCTGTCCGGCTCCTGAATACAAGCACAGCAGAGGTTTGAGACACCGTCTTTGTCCTGTGACATTTCGCAGGCATGCAACTGGTACTATGAATTGGCAATCCTAAAGTGTTTCTTGGTATAATTTGTTAACAGAAGAGATGCATGTACGTTGTGTTCCTTGCACCATTGACACTTGGCACAGAGCAGCTCACAAACGCCCTTCTATCACGTGTGTTACATCGTGTTACTTTAGCCAGCAAACAGGGTTTTGACACTCGCGATTTTGAGGGCCTCCATATGCTGGAGCAGTCGATCCATGAGCCGGATCAGCTGCCTACGGACTCCTTCTGGATGCAGGATGTGCTCTTCATGTCCTGCTTCTTTTTCAAGCTGCTGGACAAACGGATTGTCAGAATGACCTGCTCTTAAGAGGGACTCTATGAGATCCCGAGCATCCTCGGCATATCTACCCTGGAGCTTCTTATGCGGCTCACGGGTTTTGGGGTCAACCTTGAGGTCCCCGTGTTCATCAAACAAGTTCAAGCCAGCTACACCCAAAAGCTCCAGCTCAAGTGATTGAACTTCGTCAAGGGCCCACACACCCCGCGGACGATTCCCCTCGCTCAGAGGCCCACGCGTGACTTTCTTTGCAATCGATCGCCTTCCAATAGGGACCCCTTCTTCATCATCGCTGACAAGCTGGTGAGCCCTAAGTTCTTGGAGTAGCCGCTGCTTGTCATACCCCATCAGCTTCACTAGCCGCTGTGGCACTGTGACTTTGCCGATAGCTTTGCCTGCAGAAGCCTCTTCTCTAGAACCAGGCCATCTCGAGTGAGGAATGTCAGGCTGGAAGACTGTCCGAGGAGGCTTCTGACTGTGGCTTTGCCAGGGTGCAGCAGTTGGGTTTGAAGCTTGGCTTTCCGAGAGGCCTGATGGAACTAGATTTGCAATCGTCCCAGCAGGTCTTAAGTCTGTGGACGTGAAGGCTGGAGTCGATAGGCAAGGATGCTGCATTCCACTCAGCAAGCTGGCGTTTGACTTCATTGCCCAACGAGGTACGCGCCCTCTGGTCTTCTTTGCAGATGTCTCCTGCACATGACGCAATATGCAAGATGGTGTCAGCTAATCATGTTTTACGTTCCTGACATTAAGGCTGTCCATCTACCGCCGAATGAGGCCATTCGCTGAACGAAAGCATTCAGTGGTCAAGTCGTTGGTAAAATGGTAGGCCCTTCCAAGTTGATCCCAGGAAAAGGATTGGAAAATGGAAGCATGTGTCTGGACAATTGTGAACCTGCCCTTTCATAGATGTGATAAAACCGCAGCCTGACAGTGCCACCCTAAGACAAAAGTGTTTGACAGGGATTGGCAGCTGACGGGCATCTTCCATAGCTCAAATGGTCAGTCAGAACCTGATCCAGGATGCTCTTCATTTGTCATCCACTGCTGACAATAGATTAGGCTGATCTTTATCAGAATCTCCCCTCTCCATACTCAAAATCTCAGTCGGCAGGCTGCCAGGGGCTGTTAGATGTGGAAAGAAACCTCACCATCTTCAGTGTGAGAAGAACAGACAATCTTTCCAGCAGGATGTCTGGTCGCTTGGTCTTCAGATTGAGGATTGACCTTGCTGCAGCATTAGCGACACAGAGCTGTGAGACGCTGCGCAACAGCCAACAAATATGCTGTATGCTGACAGACTTGTCCTTATTGAGCTGCTAAAGTATGGATACTGCTTAATGGATACGGACAATCAGTTGCTACTGTGGTGCATTTGCAGATGCACCTTTTTGATAGCACGCTTGTCAACCAAGAGTTGCCTGGCAGAACTTTAGCTGATGCATAAGCAAGAAGAATCCAAGATACAGGCAGGGCAAGTGTAGCCCAGACATCAGAGGGCAACAGTGCATACATGCGCTTTACTGGCACGCTTCAAAGTCGCATCTTCCTAACGATTGGTGTGATTGAGTTCCAGGCATTCCCCCATGAAGATTGAAGATAAGAATAGAGCAGACCTTGTCAGTCGCAACCAAACCCCTTAATTGTTGTTGTACCAGCCCCAGTAGAATGTTGAGTCGTTTAAGCTCACCTCAAACAAATGTGGACCGCACATGCCTCAGGCTTGATGAAGGTGTTATCATCAGAAGACAGCATAGCAGAATCATGTAGTGACCTCAATATCCTTCTGAGCTGGTTTTCAGTCGTACTGTATTTGGCATCATGTCTCAGCAGCGACATTAGCTGAACGCATCATCTGCTGCTTGTTGATATGGTCAAACGTGACCTGCTTGCATGCTCCGAGCTGGCCACAGGCTGCAGCCTAGCTCCCTCAGAACCTTCGCAGCGATCCAGAATCTGCCTCGATCAGCATCTTCACTCTGTGCTGACGGGATTCACTAGCTTTCACCTGCCACGTTACGCATTGCTCATCTTCCTGAATCCGCTTCACAAAGACCGGGGACATTCTGTGCATCGAAGAAAGAGTTCACCCTTGGCTCCCCCTCTTTCTCTTGCCATAAGTGGCATTTAAGCAAGGACGCAGCGCTTCGAGGGAGCCATGAAAGTCCTGTGGAATGGGGACCGAAGCAGCTGCACAATGGCGGCTGCATCATGCATCGGTTTACCTACCTGCGGTCGATCAATGTGCAGAGCAATCCCTTTGATCTATTGGACGGCTAAAAGACCATGTCGGGAATTTCTTTGTCCTGGGCGGTCGATCGCAGCGAAACGCTTCATCCGACGGCCACGCTTCAAACTGAGACAATCCAGTGACAACCCGCAGTTTTTCTTTTGAAGGGTCCGTTATTCCTTTTTTCTCCTCCTTTTTGCATTTTGAATCCGTGCGGAAAGAGATGGGCGAGAAATACTAGCCGCCTTGTGCTTTCGGGGCAATTCAATGGTGCTTAAAAGTGACATTTAGCCCGTCCACCCCTTACGAACACTGCTCTTATGCTCCCCTTATGCTCCTCCCATTCTCCCATTCTGTCTGACAAAGGCATCCTCCACGGCCCGTTAATTCTCAGCACGACTTCCATTGATGACGGTTTGACATCATCGATCCAAAGAATACAGATCTATCACAGCATTGTCGAAAGTTCAGGGAAAGTTCCCTTATCCACATGATCCAACTCGCTGCACAACCTCACAACTGTCAATAAGTTGAATTTCAATCAGTCAACACATTGGACATGCTTGTCAGATTCTGTAAATCCATGCAACTAGTTTGTAGCGGCTCCATCAAGTTTCGTCAACATGTGTACATGTCCACGTAGACATAGACTAGATACTATAGAATCAATGACCCACATGCAGGTGCGTGGCCGCGCCGCGCGGTTTCTAAACCCTCGCTAAACCCTGCTCGGAATGAGGCGCGCCTTGTGATATAGAAGTCTGGAAACACGGATTCAGGACTTGACTTATAACAAGCAACTAATAAATTGTAACTAAAATACAATACCCATCTAGTAGTACAATCTCATGGCTTCAATGATCTTGCAATGCATGTACTAACTCATCGTCTCTGTAACGGCGCTAGCTTTCCGAGCCCCTCGCGGGGATCCCCCGGTAGCTATACGCGCGCGGGTCGCGCGGACTAGTGTCGTTAACGCGCCGTGCGGCCGCGAGTTAAACCCCGAGCCAGATCCGCCGTCGGATGGCTGGATCCAAAACGGAC
>DF237562.1:0-51459 GCA_000708835.1 Klebsormidium nitens
CGTGGATTATGCGGCTAATCGTATAGCTCTCCCTTGTCCACTACTTGTGACAAGACCAGCCACGCAAGCTGTGCAGAACACAGATAAGCTTGGCTGCATCGAACGGCGAAGCCGAACACAACTTATCCTGAACGGTGATATCGGCTCACTGAATCCGATCCATCCGGGATATTACGCCGTCTTGCAGACAGCTACGCAGTGCGTCGTTAAGACGTAACCACCGCCGTTTCGCTAACTCGCGGTCAACGAAATCCTGTCGAGAACGAGGTTAGGCTTAACCAGTCGTAATCGTTACAAGAAACCACCCCTCCTGAAACCACCCCCTGAAACCTCCACCTCCACCGCGAAACTTCCTGCCAGAGGACTTCTTCTTCTCCTTCGATTGCTCATCTTCCTTGACAGCCTTCTTAGCCTTCTTGACCTGTGCTTGGAGTTCGTCTGGGAGAGTGGAGATGAAAGCTTGCTCTTCGACTTTCTTCAAAACATTCCAGCCTTCTGACTCAGCAATTTCGAGAAACTGCAAGCGCTTGGAGCAGATGTCGATACCTTCATCCAGGTGCTGGCGGAGCTTCTCTGCATCCTCAGGACCAAGGGGGGGAAGATCACCATCAGCCACAGCAGCGACCCTGTCGCGAACCTCGTGCATGTGAAGAGAAGCCTCCTCCAGAGGAACATACTGCTTCTTGATGCCTTCGTTCTTGAGAGACTCACCCTTGCGCTTCTTGCTCTCGAAGGAAGAAGAACCAGCACCAGCAGAAACAGAGTCCTGAACAGCGGAAAGCTTTTGCTCGATCCGAGAAGCGATCCGATCTTCGGAAGCAGCGAACATGTGCGTGAGCATGCCTTGAAACTGAGGATCGAGGAAGCCAAGAGGAGGTTGCTCCATGCGTGCTGCATGTTGCTGGTTAGACGGAGGTTGCTCGGTCTGGAAGCGCTGAGGAGGTGTAAAAGCACTCTGGCTGCTGTGCTGAAAATTGAAAGGACCACCAAAACCGAAGGGGGAAGGCCCATAGCCATTCATAGGAGGAGCAACAAATGGATTGAAGCCCTGCGCGAGACCAGGAGGAGCACGAAGCGGAGCAGGAGGGACGCGAATGTCCTGCTGAGCATGGTCTTCGGCTGCCTTGAGCGCAGCTTCGTCTTGAGCATGGCCTTGTTCTTCTTCGTTGCGCGGAGGAACTTCCCTGACTTCAGCTCCAGCATCTTCATTTCCTGGCAGTTCCCCATCAGCAGGAAGAGCTTCTTGGCTTCGAAGGGCCGCCATCGTCAGAGCTGATGAAGATCGCAAAGCAGAGGATCACGAACGAAAGAGGACTAGAGCGTCACGTGAAGGAAGACGAAAGCCATGCACAGATGCATGGACAGAGGAGAAAAGAGAGAAGGAACTTAGAGAGAGAGTTGCGTCGAGCCTAGCAGTGTCTGTAGTTCGCACATCGCAGAATGAAGAATGAGCGAACTTCGTTCGCTTAAAGAGGGCGTTGATACGCCACGTCATCAACCGGCCACTTTTTGCAGGGCCGAGTGCTCGGGGCACAAGCTCTGATACCAACTTCTTGGCGACAGAATACCACAAACCCATGCTTCGATGTCGCTGTGTGACGTCAGGCGTTCCGGGTCCCAAGACGCCCACTTTAAATACTTCGCTTGGCGAAGATCTGCTGACGTCAGCAGTGTCGCAGACTGAGATTCGAATTCGAATTACGGTTCGCGGCAGAGAACCGAAATTCTTCACTAATTTCAAACGTGAAGAATTTACAATTTCTTCGGGTCAGGTTTTAACACAGAGTCGACAAACCCGGCCACCTTCCGTGCTTGAATGACGACTGGAGCAGGCCACGAGAAACCCGTCAAAGAATGTAATAACCCACTAAAAAGAGCTTGAAAGCGCTGACAGTGATGGCCTATTCTCGCTCATGCATTGACTCCTGAGCTATATTCAATGCAACAATTCTGGGCAGGAATGTCGGCTGAAGCAGCTGCACTTCTCCCCTTCGTGACACTGCTCTAGCTGGGTGGCAAGCCCATTCAGAGCTATGGCGGACCGAGCCGCCTCTGAAGTTGTAGCGAAGAGGTGCGTCACCATCAACACAAGCAAGAACGTCAACCAACCGAGGCTGCGGAACAAGGTTGCAAACACCAAGTACACGTTGCTGACTTTTCTGCCCAAAAATTCGATGGAACAATTCAGGTGAGAATGTGAATTGTTCACTAGCTTCTGGATTTGTGCAGCTACAAGAGAAAGAGTGGCGACTAAATATGCAACTTGCCTAACTGCCCAGCGTGTGTGGAGCCCAAATATCTATGCGATGGAGTTGTTTATAGGACTGATTGTACTTCATGTCCACCAACTTTTGTTCGTCAGCCCAGAAAAAGCGGCTGTCTCCATTGTTGTGTCAATAAGAGTTTTTCCTTTCTTACCACCAACTTTGTTGAACACTTTCTATGGCACATCTCATCTGCAAGCAGATTGGAAAGCAGTTTGCAGCCCGTTTGCATTCCAGAAAGTTCTGCGCCCAGCCTAAGAATGCCAAGATCAACCAACTTCATTTGATTGAAGCCCCTTAAACAACTAACACTACTTGCTTAACTGCCGACTCTATCTGCTCTGCCCCCGCCTCACAAACAGACATTCCTTGATCATTGCTGTGCCCTGACGGTGGTCCCTCTCATCTTGGTCAACAGACTCATTGTTGTGCACTTTGTTGCTGAATTGCGTACCTCTTGGCAGCCACTTCACAACGAACGACTTCTTCTGTGGCTGCTATCTTCTTACCTTGGTCAACACTCACAATCAATGGTCAACCACTTTCCTTGACACCCCAACACTTATTCTCTGCAGCCACTTCCTTATGAAGGACTTCTGCTGTGGCCGCCAATCCTCTTTTCATGGAGAACACCCTCAACAAACCGCCAGCAATATTTCCTTCCCACATATTCGTACCAACATACTCTTACCCCAAACCCCCTCTTCTCTGCAGCCGCTTCATGAACAAGTACTTTCTGATCATTGCGGTGCTCCAGCTGTGGCCGCTGATCACGCCCGTGAACCCGCTCACCACATGGGGCCCCCTCCTGTTCATTTTTGCCGTCACCTCCATCAAGGAGGCATGGGACGACCTCGGGCGCTGGAAGATGGACAAGGAGGCTAACCAGAAGCGGGTTTGGATAACCAGGGACGGCCAACGCGTTCCTGTGAGTTGGATTTCAATGATGCTGTAAAGAAAAGCTGAGTGAACAATCAGAGAGCTGTGCTGAGACAGGTGGAGTTAGTTAGTGGGTGCGGGTGCGGGTGGGGTGCGGGTGCAGAGCAAGTAAAGTTTTCAATTGGTCTGGAGTATGATTGAGGGCTTAATATTGTTTCACTGCGCATCTTGTTCACCAAGTTGAGAAGTACGTAAGTTGGTGGCAAAAGCATATAAGCCCTTGGGTATGAGCTGTGTCAACAGAAAGCCTTAGCCCTTTTCTTGGGTCATTCTGTATCTTATCATGGTGCATTTTTTCTTCTTAGTCAATACCATGCTTGATCAATTCATTGCTCTCATCTCTCAGTTCTCGAACAGATTCCACAGAGTTTCAATGATGGACAGACTGCTGAACTCATCACATACCACCTGAAAGGAGGCAAACTTCTGTCACAATTCTCAAGGTCGTCATCTCTTGCAGGTGATGGCCCAAGATGTGTGCGTAGGCGACGTTGTGTGGTTGCAAGAGGACGACGAGGTGCCGTGTGACATCGTGTTGCTTGGGACGGCGGATCCGCTGGGACACTGCTACGTCCAGGTCAGTCCAGGCTTAAGCGGAAATATTGCGAAGCGCCTAGGCCGTTGAAGAACAGAAAATTGGGAGAAGGAATAAGGGGTGGTGTAGGCAAAGGGTGCAAACATCACGCAAATTCGACAGAAAAGCAAGGAAGGGGGTGTGCGATTGTTTCCTGCAGCTCGAAGCTGGACTGGAGTCTAGAATAACAGCTTGAGTTTTTGAACATGCATTTCTGTTGTGCCAAACTTTGCCTCGCATGCTCTGCAGACGGCGGCTCTGGACGGGGAGACCAACTTGAAGACCCGCTACGTTGCATTACCAACAGAAGAAACAGCCTCCATTGAGAAGATGGTACATATAACGGTGAGTGCTAAACCTCAGGTATGCTCCGCAACGTACTTTTCTTCTGCTTCGAAATGAACAGGTATAGCCGTCAAAAATCTAGTCTCCGGAACGAAAGACGTTTTCGGTTTGCACTTTGTCATCCGATTGAGACTGACTGATACTGGTTGTCGTGCAGTGCTGTTCATTGCTCGCCGCAATTGCCGTTGCCAATTTTGACCGAAGGCAGCGACAGTTAATTGTAAGCCTGGTAGAGAAAACTGAACGGAAAAGTTCGGCAAGAATTTCGAGTCTGGTTTCCAGCAGCCCTGGCGTGCTACTACGAGGACTCTCCAGTCCTCGCTGCACCTTTCAGCTTCTGCCCCTTAGCACGTTTCTCTTCCCTTAGGTCATCGCTTCCCTCTTCCAACCACTATCCTCCTTCTTGGCCCACCCGACTGTGCCGACGTGAGCGCGATCTTTCGCTGCAGGGATCCATCGAATGCCCCCTCCCCAACAAGGACGTGTCCCGCTTCGACGCCTTGTTTCGTCCCGCAGCCGGGTCTACCGACGACGGCCTGGTTCCACTGAGCATCGAGAATACGCTCTTGCAGTCGTGCTACCTCAAGAATACCGCCTGGGTTTGTGGCGTTGCCGTCTACACAGGTCCGTTACAGCAGATTTTGCTGGCCACTTGTGGGTAGGCATACATAGAAAGCGGTGTCCTTTTGGGAGGTCCACTTGGCTCGTCGGTTGATGATGACACCATTCAGATTTCTTCGGTTTACAGCTATTGGCTGGTAGTAGAAGGTGGACGGCAGACGGAGTTGGTAGTCTGAAGATGCTGCCTGTTGACACAACAAAGCGACAAGGTCTGTGTCGGCAAACAGCAAAGAGTAGTAGTGTTTCCTCCGATGCCAGTATCTGAAATGAAGTTCACCGTTCGGAGTTGCAACTGGATGCTGGGAAAGACTGCAGAAGCACCCTCGCCATTCAGACGGTGCCTCGAAACGGCTTTCAAATTGTCGTTTGGAAATGCATCCAAGTGATTGAAGATCCGATCCTTTCATCCAATCAAGGAAGACAACACTTCTTGCAAGACTCTGCTTCTCTGCACGACATTCCCACCGTATGATCGTTGGGCAGTCACATCCAAGGCCTACTCCTCGACGAGGCAAAGACAAGTGCCCTACAGACCTTGAGTGGAGCCTACTCTGCACAGTTGCCTTCAAACCCCGCTTGCCTTTCCTGCAGGCAACGAGACGAAGCTGGGCATGAGCCGCGGCGCCACCCCGGTGAAGCTGGCCGCAACGGACGCCGTAATTGACCGGCTGACGGGCGCCATCTTCGCGTTCCAGATTTTGGTCGTTGCGGTCATGGGCGCCTCAGGGGACGTCCTCAAGGAGCGCCAGCGGCACCGGGTGAGACTGCGGAAGCATCAGCACAGCTCTAAAACCTTGCTTTTCCTAAAATCAGAGATTTTCCGAACCTGGAAATCTCACTCATTCCGAGCTTCGACCATGATTTGAGTACAGGTGCAGCAATTACTGGGTTATCGGTCGGACCCCGTCGTTGGGTCGGAATCTGTTGGCCCATTGCGAAATCGCCGAGGTGATTGGTGATCTCAACAATTGTTCATCGGACAGTCTAGATCCGGCATACGGCACAGATTGAACTCCGGATCAGGTGGCTAGATGGCTCAGTAAGCAGTAGCTGGCGTCGTCCCCCGAAGACGATGGAACCGGTGGTTGGACCACGTGAAATCCACTTCGTTGTTTAGATGCCTTAGCTTGGCCATGGTTGCGGAATTTCAGACCTCAAAGGCTCTAAACATACTTGAAGCGGCTCCGGGAAGCTGCCGTTATGACACAGTGACACCCTCAATACTGCTCGGGCCAGCAGATTGGAGTCTCATCGTTTCGTGGCTTGGGACACGGTGCAGAGCCGACGTGTGGATTTCCTTCGCGCGTAGAATTTCGGTGGAACAGTAGTTTGAAACGCCGATTCATCTTTCCCTCTTCTCCCCTTTCGCAGCTGTGGTACCTGGAGTACCCCCGCCGCGAGCGCTGGTTCGACTTTTCGGTCATCCCGCTGCGCTTCGAGCTGCTGAGCTCCATCATGATCCCCATCTCGCTCAAGGTGTGGCCCTCAATCCTTTGTTTCCGTCGACCCTTCTTTTGCTTCTCCGTTTTACCAGAGATTTGGATGAGAGCTCCGGTGTTGCAAACCAGGAAAAAACGAAGAGGAAAGCCAGTGTCTGGCACCTTGCCTTCGCCCCCCTTGGAATTTCGCTCTCTTTGAGATGGGACCGTCCGCTCAGATTGTGTGCCCGTGAACTGAGGTCAATCAGCACTGATGCCAGGGCCCAAGCCCCGCTTGCGCTTCTCGGAGAATGCAATTTGTTCTCTCAGTTCCGAAAAGCAAACCCCGAAATCTGTACCCTCAGTTCCGAAACGCAAACCCCGAGAAGGGCAGCTCGCATCCGTACGCCTTGGCTTGTGAATTGGACGAAACACCAGGGTTTGGAAGCAAGTTTGTCGGAAGTGACTCGTCCGAGACTGCTTTTCATGTTTCAGTGTTGTGGGTTTTCTGCACACCTGACCCCGGCAAGCTCAATGGCGGCAACCTTACGCAGTTGCAGCAAAGAAGTCGGCAATCCTAAGCTTTGGCTCGAGGGTCTCGCTCAAGTCCCGTCAGTCGAAAAGCCCTCAATGCGCTGCAACTGTTTGGATGTCCGCAGGTGACGATGGATCTGGTGAAGGCGGCCTACTCCAAGTTCATCGACTGGGACCTCCAGCTGTATGACGCAGACACCGACACGCCCGCGCGCGCCAGCAAGTGAGTCGCGCTTTCGTTTAGCGGTGTCAAATGATCAGAGAACTTCGTTGACAAGTGAAACAGGGACTAAGAGCTCGACACCTTCCTCGCTATGATATTCCTGGAAGTGTAGTGGACGAAAAGACACGGCTTCGCATCGTCAGTGAGAACATAGCAGCAGACCGATTTAGGCGCCATCCGGGAGTACGCAAATAGACGGATCGCTGTGTTGGGCTTGGTCCTGTCCGTAATTCATTGTTCAATTTCGTTCTTCTAGGCGCAGTTTGTGGCAGGCCGGAGCTCGTGAATTTCCGTTGACCATCCCGCGAGACGATCTCTGGGTTTGACTAGTAGCGACGAGCGGGTTTCGGAACGCTGGCCCAAGAATAAATAAGCGAGAAACCGCTAGGAGAGAATTACGAGGGGAAATGGGTGCTCGGCCAAACGAGCATCTCGCAAGGCCTAGGACCGAGCCGATTGAGCTCTGAACGGCGGCCGTCGAACGGCACCCTCGCGACGCAACAAAAAGTATACCAGCTGTGCTCCATCAGATAGCTCAGCACTCACAAGGCTTGACGCTTGTTGGATGCACAAGCTGTTCGCGTTTTGCAGCCGGGCAACCCGGAACCTACCGTCCAGCGTGCAAACCCCTGGGCATCGATCACGAGCGACTTGAGCCAATAATTGACTGGTTTGGAAACGTGTATCTCTGTGCGCAGCACGGGCATCCCCGAAGACCTGGGCCAGGTGCAGTACATTTTGACGGACAAGACGGGCACGCTGACGGAGAACGTAATGCTGCTCAAAAAGTGCGGTGTCCGCGGGCGGGCGTACGGAGAGACCACGGGAGACGTTGTGACGGGTGAGTGGGGCATGCACTTGGAAACCTTCCAGAAGCTGGGTTCTGCTTGCTGGGTTTCCCGAGATCCTTCCTGAATTTGAGCTTTAGATACAGTCTCGGATGAGCTGTTAAGAATCTCATGCTCAAGAAAAGCAGTCTGGCGACGAAAGCATGTAACAGCTGTCCAGTAGCCTTCCTGACAATTTTAAGGTTCAGTTTATTCAACGAAAAGCGGACCGCGAAATACAGTAGGACGGGCAATCTGTTTTCGGGCACGTCAACCCTGCCTTTCAACGTCTCTTTGAACAAGTAAACGTCGGGGTTCTCATTGTGCAAAGTGTTGGTAAATCATCGTCAGGCTACTCTCGATCCTCTGCAGACCCGGACCTCCGGCGCGCGCTCGAGCGCGCGGACTCAGCAGAGGCGCAGCTGGTGTTGGCGCTGGCGGTTTGCAACACGGTGGTACCTGTCCAGAAGCGGGGCGTGCGCAGCTTCAAGGTGGCGTCCCAAGACGAGCTGGCGTTCGTGAGCGCAGCGGCGGAGCTGGGGTTCACTCTGGCGAGCAGGGAGGGGCAGACGCTTGGTGAGGACGATGTTAAATTCTCCGTTTGATTGGAATCGAGGTCGAAACA
Source organism: Klebsormidium nitens (assembly GCA_000708835.1). Lineage (NCBI taxonomy): Eukaryota > Viridiplantae > Streptophyta > Klebsormidiophyceae > Klebsormidiales > Klebsormidiaceae > Klebsormidium > Klebsormidium nitens. Next base: position 8,371 of record DF237562.1, read on the forward strand.
AATGGAGGGCAATTGTCAAGCGTGACAGCGGACTGGGGACGGTAAGATCTCTGGGCGTTCAAGCAGGGAGGGACAGAAGCTAGGTGAGGCCGTTCCTCAATTGTGCATTGAGGGAATCGGACGTCTGTGATTGCGGAACGACAACCAACTCGGCACGCTTTTAGATTCTGGGCGATCATGCAAGAAGGGACAGACGCTCGGTGAGGACAGTTTTCGCCTTGCGGATTGAAAAGACTGGACGTCAGTGCTTACGCACGACGATCGACTGGATCCAGCTTTTGAGCAGGAACGGGCGGACGCTCGTTCAGTGCGGATTCCGCGGGCAGTGATCGGTGGTTTGTGAGTGGTTTGTGAGTGCTTTGTCTGAAAGGAGACACACGAGTCTCCGGGAGAACTTCGACCGTCAGAAGAATCTGAAGACCGTTCTGGGCAAGCAAGCTTCTTCCGAGCACGACCATTTTTCGGAGAGAGCGGTTTCTTTGCGAGGAAGCGAGACGGCCTTCGTAGACTGAACCCCATGTTAGCAAGGATTCTCTTCTAAAGGAAAGATCCGACGCCTGGGTCTGAAGGAAGAAGTGTTCGCATCGTGAAGCTAACGTCAGCGACGCATGCAGCGCCAACCGCCGTTGCAATCCTGAGGCCTCCTTCTTTCGTTCGTTGGTTTTTATCTGGACTCTTCGTCGTTGTTTGACAGAGGGGACGCCCACCTCCTGGAGACGCTGGAGGTTTCGCTTGAGTGAAAGCAAAAGGTTAACTACAAGAACTTTCAACGTTTTTAGCTCCAAATACGAGCCTCCTATCTGTTTTTGACAGTTGTCGCGCTAGGTGAAGAGAGTGCCCGCTTCGAGCTGCTTGAGACGCTGGAGTTTTCGCCGGAGCGCAAGCGCATGAGCGTGGTGGTGCGCGAGCGGGCGTCGGGGCGGCTGAAGCTGTACACCAAAGGCGCGGACGAGACCATCTTCCCCAGGCTGCGAACAGGTTAAGCAACGGTGCTGTTGTTTCCAGATGTCGACCAGTACGGGTGCCTCAGCGGCTGTAGCGGAGTTTTTGAGTGTACATACGCATTTCGTCGGCGGAGGGTCTGCAGCTTTTACAGATGGACCGGTCGCTGATACAGAACATGATTCGCGGACCTCCTCTGGCGATGCGGGTTTGTCAAAGGCGAAACCCCTCCGCAATCAGGTCCTCAGTGACACGGGGTTTGGCTTTCTTGCGAACTGAAACTACGGAAAGACGTTCCTCACCCGGCCATATAACAGCTGTTTTTAAAAATTGCCGACCCTCAACTGTGTGCGACTTCCTGAGAGTTGCCCATCTGCTTAAAAGCCCATTCTTCTACTGGAGCACTTGCAAAAGTCATACGACGAAAGTGCACAGTCATTGAGCGGTATTACACGAGGTAGCGTGGTAGCTTGGTAAGTCGAGGTAAGCCTCGGTAGCTCGGTAAGCCTCGATAGCTCCAGTAACTTGCCGAAATTTGGCGTAAGTCCTGTCCCTACCGCAACTCACCGGGCTCACCGCATCGTGGTTGGTGCGGCAAGCGGGGTAAGCACGGCAGTTTCCTGCCTGGAAAAACGTCAAGCTACCGCACTGTACCGCGCCCCATGTAACTTGCGGTAGCTCGATAGCTCCAAAAGCTGGAGCTACTACGACTTACCGCGCCCATGTGACTTGGCTCATTGACCTTGTTTGAACAGGTGAGGAGACGGCCTCGACGGCCGCGCTGCTGGAGGACTATGCGCGGCATGGACTGCGAACCATGGTGGTGGCGGCGCGCAGCGTTGACGAGGACGAGTATGCGGAGTGGGCGGGCAAAATGCGAGAGGCACGGGTGGCGCTCCAAGACAGAGACGTGAGTGCTTTTTACTTCACAGCTTGTTTGAAGCAGCCTGCCGCTTTCAGTGGAGACCTTAGTGTAGGTATCCGGTTCGCTGCTAAGTGACATTCAACCAGAGAAGGTGACACACAAACCGGCACAATGCGCGGACAATGCTGTATTTGGGGCCGATTGAAAGTTTCAGGTGGAGAGGAAGGTCGTGGGAGAGATTTGCGAAGTATGGGAAGCAGTGGGGGTGACTGAGAGAAACAAGGCTGGGGGCGTAAGTTCCGGCTTAGAGAAGATCTTTCCTGCTCTACTTTCTTTGACGGGCATCGCGAACCGTGCCGACCGAGTCGTCTATGACGAGCGATCTTTCACTTTCCGCGCTCTTCCACTTTCGATCACGTCAGACTTGCAGAACACCGGACGCTGATGAAATTTGCATCTGCTTCGGTGAACCAGTTTCGACGTGCGTGGACTTAAGCGCAATTTGAGCCGCTCACAAAGCACCAAGTCTCAATGCGCTGGTTCGTCCTGCTTCAGGAGCGGACGGCGGAGGTGGCTTCGCTGTTGGAGACGCGGCTCGAGCTGCTGGGGTGCACTGCGATCGAGGACAAGTTGCAAGAGGGCGTGCCGGAAACCATTGCCCTGCTGCGGCGCGCGGGGATCCGGTTCTTCATGCTCACGGGAGACCGCCATTCTACTGCCGTGCAGATCGCCAAGGCGTGTGGGCTGGCTGGCTCAGGTGAAGATGCGAAACTTCGCCGCATGTTTGCTCCTTTTGCAGAGAGCGTTTGTAAGGGCAAGTGGAACGATGGGGAAGAAGCGTGCATCCTGTTGGCAGGCTCACTGAGATAGAGATAGAAGGAGAGGGGATATTAGGCTTCCTTCTCGGGTGCTGTGCTTCAGATTCCTCGACCCTTGTAAGTTGTTGGGGTCTTCGATGGGTTAGCAAGGACTGTGGGTTTGCAGGCTCCGATTAGCTATGCTTAGACGAAGGAAGAAGCGGAAGGACCACGGGGGGCTCTTGCGAGGCGATGCTGCATTCGGCTTCCCTAAGCTTCACTTCACTAAGAACACTTTCTAATATATATTCGGCTGCGGACGTCGCAATCTTCGAACGCGTTTCCGGGGTTGGCAGGCTCGATCAACATTGTCGATCGATCATGCTGATCCGACTCGACTTTACAAACATTGCAGGTTCTGCGCATCAGATATTACGGGTACAGGGCACATCTCCGCACGAAGTGGGCGACAGCTTGCTGCGCATACTGTCCCTGCTTAAGGAAAACACCCGGGTAAGGCGCCGAGAAACCCTAATCCTAAAACACTGTTAGTTTCGACACTTAGGATCAGTAGCTTGATCCTGCGTGTCACTTGGCCTCAGTTGCTTGCACCCACTTTGTTCCGATGATATGCAGACCAGGGCCGCTTTGTCCAAAGTAGACCGACTTCAACAGGCCGACGTCTGATTTAACGAGCGGCGCTCGTGCTCTACGCCGTCCGTCTCCTTCCGCTCTCCTTCTGTCCACGTCTGACCGCTACAAACGACCTTCATTGTCCAACAATAAAACAACAAAACCCTGAACTCGAGACGCCCAGAAGTTGTATTCCCATGTTCAGTACGCCTATACATCCGTAGCAGGCAGCCATCTTTCAACATTGCTTCGAACTACCTTGTTCGTCCAACAATCAAATAATAAACTCCTGCAATCGAGCCGCCCAGAATCTGTATCTCCATTTTCACCACGCATCTACCTCCGTAGCGGGCACTCACCTTTTAACAATGCTGTCGCTGCAGGATCGGACGCTTCTGGTCGAGGGTTGGGTGTTGGACATCGCATTGCAGCACCACGCGGACGCTTTTGCGGACATTTGCCGCCTGGTCCGGACCGCCATCTTCTGCCGCGCGGCGCCCATCCAAAAAGCGCAGGTCCGTGAGAACGGTCCCTTCGGTAGAGACTTAGCATGGCTGCGTGGGTCACACGACGAGACTGCTAATTCTGTGGCTTCCCTTTGGACGCGAATTGGTTGCAGATCTGACGATAACCGACAACATAGAGGCTCTACCATCAAGTGAACCTATTTGCTGATGGTATGATGTCTGGGAATCTGCAACCAACTCTGCAAACACCTCGCTTCGGGTCGCTGCTTATTGTTAGTTCTTTGACAACCGAAGTCCTTTTGAGTGGAAGAGGCAGTTGAAAACGGAGACACCTGTGTTCGCGCCGACGTGCAAGCTTTGTAGGATGCAAGAACCGCCCACCTGGCCTGTTCTTCGAATCGCGCCTTTAAGTAACAATTAGTCCGTGAAAGTCTAACTCGCAAATCTGTATTCCGGATCGGATTTCCGATAAAGACTAAACTCTACACACAAAATCCCCTTTTCGGCATGCTATTGTGCCGTCGTGAAGCGTTCTGTACGCAGACGCTGGTCATGAGACCCTGCGACGAACATAACAATCCCAAAGCCTTACAACGCTGGTTGCAGACAAACTTTTCAAAACGCTGAAAGAGCAAAACCCGAAACCAGAACCACTCGAAACTCTCCTTGCAGCTTGTTGCCGTCGTGAAGGGCTTCGGTGTACGTACGTTAGCGATCGGCGATGGCGCCAATGACGTGCGCATGATCCAGGAGGCCCACGTGGGGGTGGGAATCAGCGGAAGGGAGGGCCTGCAAGCGGCGCGCTCTGCCGACTACAGCATCGCCAGTGAGGCCCTCTGCTTTGAACTGACGGTTCGACATTTCTTGGAACCTGAGGGCTCATATGAGAGCGTCTAGAAGTGCCCTGCTAAGCTTTGAGCCCAGACTCTTTCTGGATTTTGTCAACGCGTCGTTTGACTCTATAGTTTTGTCTCAGAAAAAGGGAATTGACCTGAACGTGGTTCCTTTTTGTGGTGGCCATCCCCGGCAAAGGGTCCGCCATGCTCAACGCAGACGATTTTCTCGATGCTGCTCATAGTTAGTCTCCGCTGGCAGCTGCTTCGGTCCGAATCTTGCGTACAGTCACTACTGTAGAAGGAGCGTCAAAAGCGCTGCCGTGACGTGTCCATGGCTGTCCCGGTGGTTGCTTCTCGATGTCATTAGTCTAACGCTCTTGCTCCGGTTGGTTTTGGGCAGAGTTCCGGTACCTGGCCCGCCTGATCCTGGTTCACGGCCGTCACTCGTACCTCTGCACCGCTTTCGTCGCGCAGTACTCCATCTACAAGTCGCTCGCGCTCTGTTTTGTACAGATCATGTGAGCCTTTTCGATCCACTTTTCGCACGGTCGGAGTTCTACTTCGTCCCAATCGAAGCTTTTCTGCTCTTTGAACACGGGAGGAGTTCTTATCGACAAACTGAGATGCAGTCAGTGGATGGAGCACGCTAAGGCAGATTTCTGGTCCACTTGCTTCTGGTCCAGTTTGAAGGCCTCTTATCTTCCGCCGTCGTGCAAGCCTCAAGGCGGGCCTTCCCGAGGTCTAGCGTTTCCGGCCGTTCTCCGCTTTTTGAACACACGAAGCCAGCCCCTCACAACTCGTCACGAGCCTGCCTCATTTACTGCCACCCGTGCAAGAACAACTTCCTAACCCGACCGTCCCTTGTGCCCCTTCCTGACTCCCCGCCCCGTCTAACTCCAGCCCTGCTAACGTCACCCATCGTGACGTCACGCTTCGCTCCTTGCAGGTTCGCGTTCTTCTCCGGGGTTGCCGGGACGAGCCTGTTCAACTCGTTCAGCCTGACCACGTACAACGTGCTCGACACCAGCCTGCCCGTCCTGGCTTACGTCCTCAACCGGGACCTCGCTGACGTCACGGTGACGCAGCACCCGGAGCTCATGCAAGACGCCCAGCAGAGCAGGTGGGAAGGTTTTTGTATGGATTGCAGGATCGTGTTGACTGTCTCTGCGTACCGACTTCTTGCTCTGAGTTACCGTAGTATAAAGTGGTCTGACCGTTTCACGGCTCTATTACGATCAGTGTCGTAGACCTGGAACGTGAGGCTCGATAAGATTGTGCCTTTCAGCCAAAGCGACGGACAGCATGTAGAGACTGAAATGCATTGCTCAGCTTGAGACTGCCAAGGTGGTGAGGCGAGTTGAAAGCGTGTTTTGCGTGCGAGCCCGCTGCGCCTTCGCGTATAGTGCAGATCGTCGGGAGGGCTGTGATACCTTGCGGTTCCATAAGTAGCACTTGGAGCTCGTTCTTTTAGCGGAATCTCATCAATGCGGAAGCTCAGAATCGGAGCCCTCAAGCAGAGGAAGCGGCTCGACCAGAATCGGAGGCGGAAGTCTGAGCGAAACTGGAAAATTAGCCGTTATTTGCGGGCAGTCGTGGTACGGTGTTTCAAGCAGCGATCAGAGGCCAGTCTCGTCACGGCCCATAAAATCACAGCCCAGCACACCGCACATTACCGAGCTGCGCTCTCTCTCTTTCTGCGCAGGCTGCTGAGCATCGAGACATTCACGCACTGGTTCGCGCGCGCGCTCTTCCACGCTTGCGCGGTGGTCATGCTGACGTCAGGCGCCTACTTCCTGACGGGCGCCAGTCTGGAGGAAGCGGCGCTGGCGGCCTTCTCCGCGTGCGTCTGGGTCGTCACTCTAGTTGTCGCCGTTGAGACCCAGTGAGCACCGCAGATTGTTCCGTTGCTTTTTACGGAAGACTTAGGGTTAATATACTTGAGAGTTGTGTTTTGCTTGGGCTCGAGCGTCATCAGGGCCAGTAAAATGGTTGCCGTTTGGCCGTGTCAACACGTGTACTCTTCACCCGCAGATTCTCGGCTCACCTAATCAATTCAGCAGCTGACGTCCTCTCTAACACGAGCCTCGCTAACGTTAGAGGCTCCATCCTTTCGCAGCTCCTTCACGGCCTACCAACACGTGGCGCTCTGGGGCACGGTGCTGACGTTCTACGGCGTCAGCCTGTTCGCAAGCGGGTACCTGTGGAGCGGTATGTACCGGGTGGTCGGGCGCATGCTGTTTAATCCTCGCTACGGGCTGCTCCAACTGGTGAGCGGCTCAGGAGTCCTGCTTTTGCTTTTGGCTTTGTTCCAACAAGGGAACCGTCATCATGTTTCTGATTGAGCGGTGAGAAGGGCTCGGCCTTTGTGTCCAAGACCAGTACTGTGGTCTACCTGAAATTCGTTGCATTCGACCTGGATCTTCCAAAATCTTTGAAAAGGCTGTAGTCTTGCCAAGGACTTGCAAAAGGTGGGCCGCCTCTGCTAGACAAGAGTGCAGCTGTTTCTTGAAACGGTGTGAAATGTCAGGAGCGGGGTCGATTTTTTCCAGCGGGAGCCTTTCTTGTTCTCCGATCGTGCGACAGCGAGCCACTGACATCTCGGATCGCCTTCTCGGGAAACTTTGGTGCGTTGTGCGTTGTCATGAGGTGCAATCCTTTTGGGGTTTCCGCGTTGGCATATGGGCCTGTCGCACTTTCGCAAGAGCTGCTTCATACGTTCAAGATACTCACACTCTGGCGAACCTGTTGTGCAGCTGATATGTGTGGTCAGCCTGGGGCCCATTCTGGTGACCAAGTACTACCGCTTCTTCTACCACCCTAGCCTGAGTGACAAGCTCCTACAGCTGGAAAAAGAGAGGACTGACCCCGCGGACGCTCTTGCCGAGTCCGGGACCATGTACAGCCGGCTCCTGGGCACCTCCGCTTCGCAGAATGAGTTGAGTAGACAGCGGTTGATATCAGAAACTGAGCAGCTCTAGGTGTACGGTAACTCGTCAACCTAACGGATAGATGTGACCCCGTATCATATGCTTGTGGTCCGAGCTGACAATTGTACTTTATTACGCAAAGCGCGCCCACCTGATAACGGAGGAGTGTATGACTAATGTTGGATTGATCGTGTCTCTCGGGTTTGGTCACTGAAGAGAACCCATGCGTTTGACCATACCGGGGAAGCAAAGATACTCAGGCTCTCCAATATGAGCACATGCCACATGATGGCGGCTACTTCTTATATTGAATAGCCCCGGGCCCTAGCTCAACTTGAAATTTGAAATGTATATAGATATGACGTATGTAGTACGACATATAGTTATATGTCGTATATTGTCGCCAGCTAGGTGCCCAGTGCATGTGAGCTGCAATGGGGCCCCGGTCCGGGCGGGGATATCGAGCGGGCAACGGTGCATCATGCCACATGATCACTCATGCCAGCATACCGAATTGAGCATGACCAACGCATCATGTTAAGTCCATATCATGTGCACCAGCTGGCATGCATTTGTGAACGTGCTAGAAACTGATCTGCAGCCGACCGTCGCTTTCTTCAAACTGCACTGTGGCATACACAACGTATTTGCATGTGTAAGCTTGAGTTGCTATAGACGAAGACATAAGGGACGGCCAACCTTTACGGATACTATCGAGCACTTGTGCAGGCAAGCATACCGGGTACTACAACCTTTAAGCATTCTAAGCGCAGGCCGGCTCTTAGTATTAGCACAACAGGTCACTTATTCGCTGAGTTGCATGGTTGAGGGAGTCCACTACCTCATGCACAGGACTAGCTTGCGCCAGACGGATCATATGTGGTTACAATGATCCACCTGATCTCCAACCTAGGACTTGAATTGGGGGCCGTTCCGACTGAAATAGATTTACTGTGACCATCAAAACATACCCAAAAGGTCACAAGAGAAACAAACAATAAGGAGGAAATACAGCATAACCTAAGCGTGATCATGGAGCTGACAGGACTCGAACCTGCATCTCTCAGCAAACTGCGAATCGGGGCTTGATTGTGCTCCTTGTGTGAGCTTCTCTCTTGGTATAGAACAGCACAGGATAACAGATTGATGTGTATGTCTTGCTCAAACACCAACTGGTCTGGCTCATGTCAAGCTTTCACTGCATATTGCTAGGAAAACAATGAACCAGCTTGTGTGCTTTGACTAAGTTCCTGTTTCTCGGTGTTCGAGAACTAGTGTTCATAATTCTGTCACAATTCTGTTATCTCCCGCAAACTTGGACCAACTTTGCCGTTGATACCAATGGCGACTTTGAGATTCGCCTGAAAGTTTCCTTTCTGTTACTTGCTGAAAGAGCACTGGTCTGCATCTGCTGCTGACCTTGCCAATTTCTGTTTGTTGGTACATCTGGCAAGATCTGTATTCCTGCCTTCGAGCGACATTTTTGGTGCATTTTGAAGCAGTCTTGCTTCAGCTCTGGTTGCCATCGTTTTGTGCACCCCTTGACGTTGTTCTCAACAAGGTGACGATTCAGTCTGGACAGCTGAAAGGCTTGCGACGCATGGAATGAGCAATCAGAAACCTCAACAGACACCAACAAACTCGAAATACCAAAAAGGACTCAAGAACGAGGAACACTACTACACGAAAATCAAGGACACAAAAAACACAACATATCAAAGGGACGCAGACTGGGTACACATACGACCACCAGAAAAAGCTTAAGACCAAACAACTTAGAACCACACACAGCAAGCGACCAACAAACCTCCCTACTGTCCAGACGCTCTGTGAACATTTTGGAGCTGGCGGGGTTCGAACCCGCATCTCTCAGCAACTGCGCATCGTGTCTGGTTGCTGAACCGCCACTGCAGGCAGGATAATTGGAACAAAGCTCAGCTAGCATGAGCATCTGCTTCCTTAATCAGAGCGAAAGGAAGACCCCGGCCGGAGCGCAGGGGTCATCCAGCCCTAGCCATCAATGTTGGCATGAAGCTCGTCAGCGACACCACCAAATTGAGTCCATGGCAATCTTCGGCAGTCAAGTCGGTAAGCCAATGCCTTTGCGGGATCGCTCTTGTCATGCGCCGCACAGATTTGCATGCGCATTGGCCACTGACAACGTGCTGAGTCAGCACCTGCAGACATGGAGATGGACTGCAGGGATCATATGCAACGGTGGGATAGGGTCGGGCCAAACCGTAGAAGCATGCAGATTTGCAGATTGCTGGCAGGTAGCAAGTTTAGCTATTTCCAGTCGTTTTGCCTGGGTTGTACACACCCTTCGGCGACTCGGTTGTGACCATCGGGATCAAAGGCACGGTAGCATGTCATTGCTAGCGTGTTCTCCCCATCAGGTGAGCCATTTGAGCGGAAGCTGCCAGAATTCATGTCGCAATCTGCATTGTTCAACATACGGAAAGGTCGACCATCACCACAAGCGGAGCCTCTTGGGCAGTCTGGCAGGCCGAAAGATGTAGCCGTCACGATCGCAGTTGCTTGGCGCTTTACCAATTAAGCTACAGCCCCTTTACTTGGAACGAACATATAGAATAATCAAGAAGCAAAATGCAGCAAAAAGAATACAAGACCTTTCAGAAAGCGACTAAAATAACGGGCCTACTCAAGATCAATCAAACTCACCCTATCCAGAGTAAACAATTGAGATAAAACGTCCTTGGTCAGGGAACAAGCTGGGGGTGTCCCGGAAAACCCACAGAAACAAACAGGCTCATCCAACCCCGTAGAGTACCCGGCAGTCCATTAATGAACAACCACTCTGCAAAAGCAACACAACAAACCGTCACAACACTCCCTTAAAGCGGCGCCAGGTTCCCAGCTGGGACACCCCGTCGGATGTGCTGCAGTTGGCAAGGCGAAATGTTGAAATGTTGTCAAACACTAGGTTGTGGATGACTTGTCAGGTCCGGTCTGCAAGTATGAAGAAAGGCAGATTGCGAGTCAGAACAACTTTGGCTAAAATAAGTAAACCATGAATCATAAGTGAACCATGAATCGATGAGTGGATTGATTTATTCGATTCAGCCACGAGTACCGATACCCCAAGCAATGATCGATGTGAGCCATGCAATCTGACGAAAAGTGGAAGGAAGAAGAGCGATTGCTGCCAAGTGAACAGACAAGAAAAAAAAGCACACTCAGGGCTTTTAAAAAAGCTTCATCAACAAACCGACTCTGAGTAGGGATCATAGAGAATGCATCATCCGATAGAAGCTCACAGATGAGAATGGAGTTAGAGATATCAGGTTCCCAAGCCCAAACAAAACTGCCTCCAACCTTGCATCCACGAACCATGCGAGAGAAACACGTGAGAGTGAAGATGGGCTCAGAAGGATCCATTGGTTGTATGCATCACAGCTGCACTCATATAAACTGCTAAAGCAGAGTTCATCATGGCCCACTGCACATTTACAGTACCAAAAAAGCTTTCTGTAAAGACTGGCTGGTGCTATTGAAGAACCACCTGACACAAGTCCTGACCGTATCTCACAAAAACAAAAATATCACAAACATGCACACAGTATTAGCTCTTGATAGCCCTCAGCGTCTCGTTGTTTCCATGTGCTCAAGGAGCGGTCAGGAGTTTATTTGTTAATACCATCACCGGGCCAGATCGCAATACTGGAAAATGCAATCCGTTACAAGTCTGCTCAAACGCAATGCATGTCACATGAGAACATTGTGACTGAAAGTTGAAACAACAGGTCATGAAAGGACGTACACTTCATCTGCCTGAACCCAATACTCTGTGACTTTTAGAGGTGTATCACTTGCAAAAGATCGGCACTTTGAGCACCAATGACTAACATGCTCTACGACTCCAGATGAAAGGTTTACTGCCAAAAACAACGCTCACTCAGGGCTTCTTCGAAGCAATTGAGTATCCACAGTGGTGTTCAGAGGATTGACAGATTCTAAAATCTCATCATAGTGAGCGCATGGATTTGGCAAAAGTTCCAACAAAGGAGTTGTTCAGAGAAGTCTACAAGCAGACAATCCAGAGCAGCCGACCCTCATCAGTAGTGTCCCTACGAACAAGTTGAGGGTCGAGGCATCCAACAGATTAGTTGTGTTTCCAGAACAGGAGTTTCAGCACTTCAGGTCATCAAGCCGAGGCTGCAGCAACCGCCAGGAGAGCCAGGAGACGCGGACTCAAGACGAAATACCTTAACATGGCAGAAATGCAATGCCATGTCAACTTTTACTTGCTGAACATCCATCTCAAACACCATTTTTGCCACATCCTGAAGTGTTGAGAGGACCATCGCTCACCTGCAAATGCAAGACCCAAATGGCATCCGCACCAGAGCTCCCGGGGCTGCCAGGAAGAACAGGCAACACTCCCTGGCCCATCCTGCAATAAATAGAAATCTCTCAGTTCCAAGCACAAGTGTTGGAGTTACGAACCAGCTTCCTAATCCACTGCTCATCTTTGATAAAGGCCCAAGCGGCAGTGAAAGCAGGAGGGGAAGATAGCGAAGAGTGCTTGGAAAGCAGACTCCGAAGAAAGAAGAAGTGTCACCGTTACCAAAAGAAGTGAATTTCTTTTGGTACCAGCAGGGGAAAACCCCCTGCAGCCCTTTCTTTCATCCAAGAGTACGAAGGAGCAGACGCTTAGGCTAAACATTGATGAAAACCTGCGCTTCAAATGGTACAATGCAGGAGCTGACCTGATCTAGTGTCATCGTTCACATGATTATGAGCGAAAATCTATGAACAAGAGAAGGCATCCAGGTTTGGTTACACCAACTCCCTGAACATGAGCTTGACATGACTTGGTGGCAAGTGAGCAGATGTAGGACGGGCTGACAACTTGTTCCAACCTCAAGCATATCATGGTGCATTTGCAACAGCATAAGATGAGAATGACAAATCTCACTCACCTTCAAACTGCTCTTGCAGCCAAACAGCTCATTAGCTAACCAATCGGACATGAATACCACTTGATGGTTCCGCAGGGAAGCTGAACTGTACTAATCTGACAGTGAAAGCTCAGTGTTGCATAGCTTCAAATAGCGCCATAGCGCCAATGCAGTGGCATTGGCAATTTGGCATCGACGAAGTCCAGGCTAGGACCTATAACCGAAGTTCGAACCTCCTTCCTCAGGGAGGAAGTTCCTGCTTGAAGTTGTAAGTTGCAAGGTTGAAGGACTCAGGAGTTCGAATGGTCTTCAAATCTACGGATACCTATGATAGGGGCGAAAATACAGTAGAGGCTTTTTGAGCCGTCGATGCAAGTCCTCTTCTGATCGGACGGCCTCAGAAAGGGTGAAGCTTTGCTCTAAACTACCGTACTGAACAGATTCATCCTCCTCCCGGCCTAGTTTCGTCTCCTCGGAATGCTTATAGGTTGCCGCGGTTTTGTCAAACCTGTAAAGCGCGTCGAAATTTCGAAGCAAACGATGCTCCTTGACCACTTTCGTTAAGGGGCTCCCACAAGTTCAAGGTGCCGCTTTGAAGCTAACCCGGACGAGATTCTAAACCCGCATGCTTCTATCGATTCGGACCAGGGGATCGCATCCCGGCTAATACAAATTCAGGCGGTAATTCCTCAACGAACAAGGAAGGAGACGGGCAGATAGGGTTTTCTTCCTTGCCGAACACCATTTTCGGAAGGAAGGGCTCCTGACGAGCTGTCTTTCCTGCCCAAAGAGTCCCTTTCTGTCTTGGAAGCCCCTGCCACTGCTGGCAAAGGACTTGTGCCTTGTATCAGCAACCTTTACAACCTCAACAATAGGTTGTGGTTGTTTCCTCCTGTGTGCTTTTGTTCACAGCTTGTCCGTTACCACTCAGGATAGCTGGCAGAAATTTTGAAAAAATTTCTCCCTGATCCTTCGCTGAGTTGCTCCACAGAGGAACTTGGCAGGGTGTTCTTCTGGTGCCTCTGCAGCTCTGAAAAATCTTACACGCCGTTTGGAGGCCTGTACAGACCCAGGCGATTTTGCTCACCAATTTTCGCGCACCCGAAAAGTAGGGTTTAGTTTTAAAAATCATCCGAGGCCTCTTTTACTTGGATCACTTGTGGTAAAGGTCAGCTAAGACACTATGGAGGATGATTCAGCTGCAGGGCAAGCGGATCTGCTCTTCCCGGGGATGCCGAGCAGCGGGGATGACCCCTCTGACGATGACCATGATCTGACTGCTGCAAACTCAGAGGAAGAGGACTCAGAGGATGAGGGCCTGGATGAGGAGGAGGACGAGCTGTCAGCTCATAATGTCAGGAAGGCCCTCAAGAGGCCCCGCGAGGAGTCCTCAGGGGACGAGGATGAAGAGGGGCCCGGTAATGATCTGCTGGACATGCCCCCTCGGAAGAGGGGCCTGGATGACATCATGAGGGAGTTTGGGGAGGACGATGGCCTGGATGATGATGAGGATGATGACAGCGACGAGGATGACGAGGAGTGGACCCCCTGGGGCAAGCCCTCCTGGGTCTGCGTCAACTGCACTTGCTCCACCGGGGATGAGTACACCTTCTGCTCGGTAAGCGTGTGGTTAAGACTCAGCATCTCTTTGGAGGCATGTTACCTGCGGAAGCGAGTTTTCGAGGACAGGAAGACTCGCCTGAGGACACTGCCTTGCAAGAGCCTTCATGGCACCTCAGATGGAGTTCTGCTTGCTTTCAATGCTTGCATACCAGCTCAAAGTTCCAATAACTGCTGTGACACTGCAATGTGTCAAGACAGAAAATGATCTGGGGCAATGCTGCGTGTGACAGCTGAAAAGGTGCAAGGCTAGGGTTCCTTGTGGTCCTTCTTCCAATGGGTTGTCTGCCTTTTCTTTCCAGCTGTATTAGGGTCTGTGGTGCAGTGACAACTGTTGAGTTCTGCTGTCAATCCTATCGCTGCTGAGCTGATAATCTATTCTACACGAAATTGACTGTAACACACTTTTCTCCATGCATTTGCCCCTTCACCCCTCCCAAGGAACCCCAGACACTCCCTGAGCTGCAAGGGGACAGCTCAGCATTGTCAGATATACGATCTACATTTCGAGCCTTGCAGCTGTCTTTGATCATTGCTGTGCAAGGGATCATCTGCATCAAGAACTTCCTGCTTTGGGGATCTTCACCAACCACGATCGCTGTCTGCAGTTCTGTGGAGAGCACCGTCGGTCGGGCATCCTTCAGCGGGGCTTCATGGCCAGCCCTGACATCCCCGGGGACGCTGGGGTGGCTGAAGATGGCCCCCTGTATGCGGCAGAACCCGTGCAGCTGTCTGAGGAGGAGCTACGAGCGGCTACTGCCATTGGAACTGACGACAAGATGCTCCTGCATTTTGAGGTGAGCCCCCCCTAGCCCCCCTGGGGCTTAACAATTGTTGTGTCCGTTGCCTGGGGCTCTTCTATCCTCTTGACAGGGTCTTCTTTATAAGACAACGCTCAACTTTTGTGTAATTTTCTTTTCCCCCAACTTCATGTTTTGCAATTGGGGGCCTGGACTGCCACCTTCCTTGCCCATCGACTCATCCAAAAACCAGGCACTTCTTTAGACGTCTAACTCTGGCATCTTGCTTTCCAGGGGAAGCCAAGCCCCCACCCGGAGAGGCCCGATCGGCTGAGGGCAATTGTCGCAGGGCTTGTTCATGCTGGTGAGTTAAGCAGTCCAGAAAGCCTTTGAAAAGCCTCCTAAAAGCCCCCATGAAAAGCCCCCCTTAAAAAGCCCCCTTGAAAAGCCCCCTTGAAAAGTCCCCCCTGGAAGTTGCCTTCTCTTCTGGGATGGATGTTTGTCTGGATTAGTGTGGACATGCTGGTCTCATTTTAGGCTTTCTGATTTATAGTTTATAAATTCAAACGTCTTTTTATGACAGCTGTCCCCGTTCTAATCTACACATCCTGACTTTGCATCTTCGTTCCAATGGTGTGCAGGCCTGTTCCCCAACCGCTGCGTCCCCTTCCCCACAAGAGAAGCTGAACAATCGGCCATTGAGTCGGTCAGTTTCTACCCCTCTTTTCGCCCCCAACTATTTTGCCGGCAATAGGTTTCCACACTGCCAAGTAGCTTCCTGCGTGAGCATTACGTACTGATGATTGGGGCCTGGTCTTTTAAACTTGACATTGATTGCAGAGTAAGCAGGATTGTCCTGTTGTTTGACGCTTCTCAAAGTTGCCCCCACATTGTCATGCAGGTTCACACAAGTCATCATGTTGATGAAGTGGAGTTGACTGCCGGCTGTGACCTCAAGTAAGACATTTGCTCATAAGCCCGAGACGCTCCCATGCTCGTGGGAAGCTGGGGCAGCTGTTCAAGGTAGTGTAAGATAGAGCAGGTGTCTCAATCATCATTGAAGATACATACAGAGGTGGTAACCTGCCCTACAACAGTGATTTGCAACCAGTCATTTTGCCCCGCACAACTGACCAGGATGTAGCTTGTCCTTCTGAAGGGCAAGCCTCAGAAGTTTGCTAAGCTCTGCTGGCAGCAATCAATTCTGGAGCCAATGTCTGCTGATATTCCTCAAGCCTTGACAGCTGTCCTATATTCCCGTAGGTACTCCACCTCGTACACTTATGCCCCAAGCCTTGACAGCTGTCCTTCACTTCTGCAGGTACTTCACCTCAGACACGTACGCCAATGCCAACACCTGCCAGGCCGCCCGGCTCGCAGCAGGGATCTCGCTCGACATGGCAGCTGCTATTGCCTCCGGGAAGCTCAAGAACGGAGTAGCGGTCGTCCGCCCCCCTGGTCATCACGCAGAGTCGGAGGCCATCATGGGCTTCTGCCTGCACAATAACGCGGCGGTCGCTGCCAAGGCCGCGCAGGCAGCCGGAGCGAAGAAGATCCTCATTGTGGACTGGGTGAGAACTCTCACTTGGATTGGCTGAAGTGTCCTGGTTGGTCGTGACCACTTCGAACATCCCATCTGCACTGAGATCCCCGCCGTAGATTGAAGGCTTTGTGTCAGCCAGATGTTCAGGAAATGATCATACTTTGTGTTGAGCGACATGTGCCCTTTCCTAAAGAGCTTTTCTCAAAACAACCTTTCCGTCTTTGCAGGACGTCCATCACGGAAACGGCACCCAGGAGATCTTTGAAGGCGATCCTTCGGTGAGGAGCTTGCCCCTTATCCAAGTTGCTGAGTTCGATCCCGTTTCCGTTGTTGCTGGATTCATTTGCTGCCCTCAAGGTTTGCAGCCGGAGTGCGCTTGCTGTGATCGGCACAACAAGAGGTCTGTACCTATCTATGAACAGCTTCGGATCGTTTTCATTGCGCTGAAGACCGCTCCAAATCAAAGATTCATCTTCTATGCAGGTGCTGTACGTTTCTTTGCACCGTCACGAGGCGGGCCACTTCTACCCGGGCACTGGGGGTGTCTACGAAGTAGGGTCGGGCCAAGGGGCGGGCTACTCGGTTAACATACCATGGCCGTGTGGAAATATCGGGGATTCAGATTACATTGCGGCCTTCACGCGCATCATTCTACCCCTTGGTGAGCCCTTTGAGAGCTTTTTATTAAGAACACGTCAAGAAGTGTTTGCTGTGCTGGGCTGAACATGTTTGGCTTCTCGTTGCGTGAAAGGCCGTTCGTGTATGTACTTAGCCCTGTCGGTTGTATCTTGATTCGATCTTTCAAGAGTTAAGGTCTGCTGGAAGTGGGCAGTAAAAAGTTGTTCTGAACGCACCCTCAGGTCGGTCTCCCATCTGGGATCGTACTTCCGCTAATCACTAGCATCCATCTTCGATTGCAGCTTACCAGTTTGCCCCGGACATGACCATCATCTCAGCAGGCTTTGACGCGGCTGCGGGCGATCCCCTGGGGGGATGTCAAGTGAGTCCCTTCCGTCCAAGCCCTGTCAACCTATGTCATCTTTTCCTGAAGCGCTTTCAACTGGTCACGGGAGTCAGGCCTTTGTCTTGAGCACCTGCTTTCTCCCTTCCAATTGTTTCTTCAAATTATGGTGGTCGGGTTTCATGGTGGTCGGTATGGCTCGTCTCATTCGTTCACAACTGGCACAGATGTGACTCTCGACCTGAAGTGTCCTTTGAAGGACAAAGTGCTGATTGATCTCTCCCCTTCCCGCAGGTGTCGCCAGCTGGCTATGCGCATATGACTTCCCTCTTGAAGCCCCTGGCCCAAGGCCGGATGCTCATCGTGCTCGAGGGGGGCTACAACCTCCGCTCCATCTCGTCATCTTTAGCGGCATGCACTCAGGTGAGCTTGACTTCTGGATGTTCTAGCAATCGCTTTCAGCCGGGCTGAGACCGAGTCGCAAGGGATTGTCGTGCAAGCAGCCCCTACTCTCTTCTAAGCTTACTTCAGCCAGGTCGTTGCCTGCATTTCTGCTATTGTTGTTGTTGTGACTCGGATCTGGATCTGAGTCCGGGATGAGACTCCGAAGTCTCTCAAACATCTTTCTGCTACGTGAATGTCGAGTCTGCAGTGCCTTCTGTCTTGTTCGATATCAGTGCCCCTCTTGACAGCTGTCCTGCTTCTTGTTCTGTCTGGTTCGATATGGAGTTTTCACCCGCCCCCTCCTCCCCGCAGGTTCTGTTGGGCGAGGCCCCCCCCGCGCTGCCGGCCGGGCTCCAGCCTAGCGAGGCGGGGCTGGCCGTGATTGCGGAGGTGAGCGCAGTGCAGGCGCGCTACTGGACGGTGCTGGGCCACCAGGAGATCCAGGTGCACCCCATCATGTCCGGGGAGGAGGAGGACGAGCTCGACTCGCTGCAAGACGCCAAGGCGCTCCCGCGGCTCACCAGCAACGGGGACCATGCCGGTGAGTGCCGCCCCCGAGCTCGTGTGCTGAGATTTGTTTGACGGATTTTGGCTGGTGGGTTTTGTTGACGGGTTTGGGGTGACGAGTTGCGGTTATGAACGGGAAGACAGCGGGAAGAGAGCAGTACGAAGGGGCCCAGAAAGGACTAGCTTTTGTTGCAAAGCCCGAAAGAAGCTAAGGAGCCAGTTCCTAAAAGCCAAGCCGGAGTACTTTGCCCCACTGCTATGCCGGAGTATACTCCCCTCGGCTTCGGTACGAAGTATCTCCCCAGCTTCTATATAAAAACCGCTTGTATGAACGCGGCCTTTTACAATCCCCTAACGAAAGTACGTCAGAAGCTTCACGTGGCCTGTGATACTGGCAGTCTTTTCTTTCGGCACCGCACTGCTAGCTCGCACACGCCCCAGCCCCAAGCCCGGCCACTCACCCCCCTCTCTGCTTTCCCTCCCCAGGTGACGCTGGGGAGGAGGCCCTGGGGCCGCACAAATATTGGCTACCCCCGTCTGCCCCGTCTAGCCTCCCCTCTCCTAGCTACCCCCCCGGAGCAGCATCCCCTCACAGCTTCACGCGCATCCCTTCTCCACGTCACCCAAGCTTGGAGCCCCTCCCTTCCGAGCCCGTCAGCGTCCCCACTTTCACCCAACCGGGACCCCCCCGCCCGCAACCAAACCCCCTGCCGCCAGCTCATCGCCCGCCGCAAGTCACGGGGATGCCGCCCCCCAGCTACGTGGCATCCCCTATACACCAACCGTTCTACTACCCGTCCCCCGCGCATCCCTCGAGTTACCACCATCCCTCCCCCGCCCATCCTTCCACATATCACCACCCGTCCCCCAGCAGGGCCGCCATGCTGACGTCACCCCAGCACCCGTCGCAGCACGGGGCGGCCCCCGCGCACCACCCCTCCCCCGCTTACCAGAACCACCCGCAGTCCATTTTCCACCCCCCCACCGCGTCGCCGCAGCACCATTGTGTACCATATGTAACATCTACGGTCCACTTGAAAGCGAGCGCCCCTACGGGGCCCCCTACTGTGGCGCCTCTCATCCCCCGCCCGTTGAACCCTCAGCAAAAGCGGCCCGAAGTTGCACGGTCCCCTTCGGTGCAGCCCTCTTCAACTTCTCAGCCCGCGGAAACGATGAAAAGATCAGCCTCGGTTACGCGTCTCTCGCAAGCCTCCCCGCCTTCAGACATAGCACTCCCCGGCCCTGCCCTTGCGCAGCCGCCAGCTGTCGTTTCAGCGCAGCCGTCAATTGTTCTTTCAGCCCAGCCGTCAACAGTCCCCGCAGAGCAGCCGGAAGCCTAAGACTGCAAGAGCGGGTTTAAGAGCGGGTTTACATACATAGATACGCAACCTTTGAATGTTCCGAATGGAGTCCTGGGTCGTATATTAGGCAGCTTTGGCAAACGAAACCTATGTAGTCAACACAGACAGGCTTGGGAACCGCCTGTCAGCAGGGCGTCTGACCCATTTATACGTAAGGGCACAGTCGATGGGTTCTCCTGTCCTGGCTATCTAGGCTGTCTTCAGCGAATGTCTACCAGGTAAGCAGATTGTTGGCTGCCTGTTCTTTCGCGGCTGCTTTTAAATTGAGTCCGAGTGCCTTTACCGTTTGTCTTCGTGATGTGTCTTGAAGGAGAAATTCACGAGTCGCTTAATCCAAGTTTCTGGACTAATCACAGTAGTCTTTGCAGAGAACGGACATGCTTGCGAAGGCCTTCGCAAATGCATTTTTGGTACTTGTTTGGCAAGGATTCACCTTCTTATGGGCTCCTCCATCTTCCAGGTCGCGCTTCCCCAGCAAGCGCACGTAAGTTGCATCGACGCATTCAAGGGCCGATCTGGTGGAAGTGGGGCCGCCGAAAGGGGATGTACAAATTGTGGCAAGCGGCCAATTTTGGTTACAAACTCAAGCGGATCACAGGGCAGTGATTAAGCAGGTTCGGTGGCTGAGTTGTGTTTGATCGGGTTGTGTCTGTATGTTAGCAACCAATTCGCTCAGCAGGTTAAACGTCTCTTGTATTGACACGGTTCCATTGCGGCGTATGCTGCCTGAATAGCACTCTCTGATTTCGAAGATTCTGTGACTAAATTGGTAAAGCAGATATGAAAGAAATTGTGGTCAAATGCGTACCACGACTTCCAAGTCCTTCTGTCTTGTCGACATGTGTTACAACATTTCTGAGCTGCCGGCCGGATCAGCTACACCTGTCCGGGCGGTTGATGATGCGCAAATCACATATCGGATGCATTGCATCCGGACAGGCTCCGGCTCACCATGTGCATCCACCTGAACGGAAACGAGAGGGGATGTAGGCGGCAGCTGCGGTGGGACTTCAAGTTGACGCGACACATTTGGCGGCATGTGCACAGCCTAGGCGCAGGCATGTCCATGCGTGCCAGATTGACAGATCCCACCATACCGTCGTATACATATATCATGTTGCATGGTCACTGCTGCATGGCATGAATTGCAATTCGCGAATCGTATTTGTGCCGGCCGATCCCTCGCACATGATATCATGCAACCATGGCCGGCCCCTGGTGCAACTTCAAGTTCCCTATTTGTTTGATCCACTAGATATGATTGATTAATTGCATGTACTATACGGGCCGGGCCTAGCTCATGGTCGCACAGTGACCACGTACAAAATAATGAGGCGGCTGCGCATGGCGGAACACTAGCATGCAGGCTCGCGGCACATGTCGCGCCCATCTAGTCGCGGACAGCTCCCCATATGGCACCCGGCTGCATGCAGAGTCGGTAAAATCTATATATAAGAATCCGATCGACCATGGCAACAATTTCGGACCATATGGCGGCCACATGGGCTCCGATCGAGTCTAGGCCTAGGCTTCTCAAGCGCGGCCTATCATGGAAGCTCGAACCGATTTGTTGCCAGACGAATCGGTCAAGAGTAAGAATGATGATGGCAGTGGTCGTTCACTGCGTTCAAGTTGGCTTGGGGCGGACGTCAAGCAAACTCGATCAAAGATGCATGTGACATCCAGAGGATCTTGATTCCACTCCTATTGCGGTGCCTCACCCCAATCGTCAAGAGACCAACGTAAGCAATTGACAACCTAGACTTGCCAAACGAGGAGGCTTCGCACAAGATGTGCTCACGTACAATTACGGCCCGGCTTAAGCTTCTTAATTCATTTCCCGGCCTAGCAATGCCCAATCCTCCCAAAGGTGAGAAGCATACCAGCGGACGTCACTTCTGCCTTCTCCTATGAGAAGCTTCTGCCTTCAATGCACTTTTTGGACTATACATGTACCCGTAACATTCAAACTTCATCTTCGTTTAGTAACATATTGGGGATTCCTTTACTCACAGGGAATCGTCTGCCCGTTTCAGGGCAAACGAGCGCCCCCTCTTCAAGATGAATCTGCAAGCAAAATATGCGGAATGAGTGTCCATGCGAACCTGCGGTGGCTCAACTTTGCTGGGCTGGGCTGGGTATGATGTGAGCCGAGGATCCATATGCAGAGGTTAGCAGCTAAGAGGAACTCTCTGAACAAGTGCTTGGGATACAGAGCCACGGGGATGTTTGTCCACCGAAAACAAGTTGCTGTAGGCAGACACGAAAGGGTGCTTCTTATTCTTCTGCGATACCAATGAAACAACTTTGCTTACCTCAAGCAGTACATGGTGAAATCTTCGAAGAAAGTCCTCGTCTTCTAGTTGTGATGGCTCCACCTGTTCCGGCAGTTCTTCGAGCCCTAACTGCAGAAGCCAGAAGCCTGTTTGATGCAGTGCAGTGAAACCAAGACGAAAGTAGGGAGAGCTGTGCAATCGATCTAACATTCTGTGTCATCTCGTAACAACGGTGTCGTAGGATTCGCTCAGATCTGCCGGAAGTCTGCGGATGAGCGACACGATATCTCAAGGCGTTCAGGAGCCAACAGCAGAGGAGGAAGTGACGAAAGCCCATACAAGATGCCGAGTACCTCAGGAGGTGCACAGACTGTCCCTGTCTTAACCATGTTAACCATGTTTCCATGCACTCGCGAACAATGACTTGCTACAGTAAGGCCAACAACACGTCACATCTGGCTTCTCAGTGTCTTTTTCAACGACACTTCAACCCAATGCAACTCCAAGTCGTCATCAGGTTTGCCGGTGGGCAGAGTACATGGCTGTGACCTGCCAGTCTCGCTAGAATCTTTTTCGTTGTTCGCAAACATACTCATTGTGCGAGTAGGTAGCCATGTCGTGGACAAACCACTGAAAGACGTCACTTCTTGCCAAACAAATTCTCCCATTCGACACTTTTTTTGTGCGTTTTTATACAATCTTCATGAAAGGACTGGTGGCAGAAATGAAACATGATGCAAATGCAAGCTGAATCTCGTAAGCAGGCTACTGTACTTTTACACCACTCAGTATCACAAGATGAAAACTGACCAGAGAACTGAAAGAAGTTTGATAAAATGGTGGTGTTAGTGGTGGCAAAAAGCTAGACTTACGCTGGCAGCTGCTTCTCGCAATGCTTTCCAGTCCAGCTTTGGGTAAATGTGCCTCAAAAACCCAGCATTGAAGTCCGTCTCCTTTTCTTCAGTCTTTGTGGCTTCAATTTTTAGTGGATAGCCCTTGGTCACCCCCTTGATGTTACACGCCAGCATGTTGTGAGTTAGAAGCCTCATGGTGAAGAGGGCTTAGAGTGTCTCCTTTATAATGCTTGTCATGAGTTCTTTTTTCTCTGATCAAAAATTCCGAGAGAGCTTTTAGCAGCGCGCCTTTCAGAATGTTGATTGTGCACCAGGAAAGGACGTTGAACGCTCCCTCAACTCAAGCTTGCATACAAGCAACGAAAATGGCACGGGGCTTAATGCTTGTTCTGGGAAAATGGAAGCTGCCAAGCTCAGGGCTGTTCTTGTGATTGATCATGGGCGGAAGAGCAACAATTCTGACAAAGCTGATCCTGAGGCTGCATCCATGCAGGCGAATTTCTCAGCTTGATTCCCCAGCATCGGCGACCACCAAGCTGGCGCTAGGTACCACTGTACTAATACCTCACATGATTGTGTGGTCGCCTTCTTCGTAGTAAATTTCGAAGCGACCTGCGGTGCCAGTACGCCTGCCTTGCAAACGCCGGCAAATCTGTTTGCTTCTTCCCTTCCCACGCTCTAGTCTCGCGAGCCTTCACTTTTGCGACCAAGTGCTTTCTGGCTCAGCTAGGGCGGCCAAACGTGATCCTGAGGTAGCTGGAGACGTGAAGCAGCTCTTGGAGAAAGGGTTTGATTGGTCTGCTCCCGTGCCAAAATGGCGGCGTTTCGCACGGATCAGAAACTGAGCATGTCTCTGGATGAGGTGATTGCGGAGGGTCGTTCTGGAGGGGGGGGAGCGGTGAGGAGGGCAACCCGGGGAGGGTATCGGAGTGCTCCCTACAGGGTGGGAGGGAGGTTTGGCAGCAGGTGGGGTGAAGCGCGTGCTAGCGCAAGTTGTTCCTGTGGCACACCCGAGCAGCTTGGGAGGACCCTGCACATGCTTCTGAGTCCATGTTCTGCTTCCGCTTGACCTGGCGATGCACCAACTTGTGATGCTGGTAACCGGGGCACTCATGCTTGACTGGAGTTGACACCTCACGAGGAAGTAGGTGTCCGGGTAAGGCGCTCCAAAGGGCAACGCCTTAGTGAGCGCTGCTGGCATCCAGCCTGAAGCAGCAATTGCCGACCAGAAACCGCCAGCGACACGTGTGGCGCTTATTCCATGCTTGCCCCAGTCCTCCTCATCTCAAATATTCCGTGTTGGCCGTGCAAATGATGCTGGTGCTGCAATTTCGCTCCCTGACAGAAATTCTGCTGCTATAGAAGCATGCTGTTCTGTATTTTGCACTATTTCAAGCATCACTTTCGGGACTGATCGGTTTTTGTAAGGAGTCTTCGATTACTCTGCGTCAAAGCAGGCAGTTCTGCAACTTCGGAACGCCTACCTTTTATCAATACAACAAGTTTAGGAGTACAGGTTTGCGCCTTATTCTGCAAGCCATGATTAGGGTTTCTGGTAACAGTGTACTGTTATGGTTCTCAACCAAGGTGTCTTCGTCTTCTGCAGCCCGGGGTTGTGCCTAAACTGTCACAAGCCAGGCCATCTTGCTCGTGATTGCACTTCAGAGGCAGTGTGCAACAAGTGTGGTTCACCTGGGTAAGGATGTGGCTCCTGTCTCTTTGCATCATCTGTATGCATCTTTTCCGCAGGGCTCTGTTCATCTGACTTGCATCTTGGGTTCTTTGTTCTGGTAACATTATGAGGGCTTCCGGTGTCTGTTTGATAATACAATTATATGCATGTCTTTCTGCATAGAGGTGGTACACACAGTTTCTGAGATCCTTATCCTCGTAGTTACTTGACGACGTCAAAGGATGACGCCAAAATTTAATCTTTAGCTTTGCTGGTTAATTTTCCAAGCTCAAAGCACATACTGCCGTGGTTGCAGGCACTTGGCAGCTGATTGTGTCAGCGACCCTCTGTGCCACAACTGCAAGCAGTCTGGTCATCAGGTGAGTCTGGGCCTCTCGCTCAGAATTGTATTATATGTCGACCTCGTCTGCGCCCATTTTCTCTGCGCGAGTGCACAGGAAGAAGCAGGTTCTGGTTAGGTGAATGTGCTATTTGACTTGCCATACTTGCTTTGCACAAGTGCTTGTGGTCCAGTTGTCTTTTGTACTGGTCTGTCCTGCTCAGGGTCCAGTCTTGTTGTCATCCGAGCAGCAATGTTTACCACCAGCGTTTTGCTTGCCTGTGCAGGCCCGAGAGTGCCCCAATGCAGCCGTGTGCAACACCTGCGGCCAGCCTGGGTAAGAGCAAGCACGAAACCCTGTGCTTAGCTGCGCAAATCATTGGAGATTGCTGTTATTGACAAGCCGCATCTTGTTTTTTCATATTGTTGCTTTGTCTGAGTTGGATATGAACAAGTAACAGTCACTTGAAACGAGTGCCCATAAGAATCTGATGGTCTGATCAAGTTTTTCTTTGATGCAGGCACTTCTCCAGGGAGTGCCCGAGCATGGGAGCAGGCATGGGTGGCATGGTGTCTCGCTCACAGCTCTGCAACAATTGCTTCAAGCCAGGGTAAGTGCTCAATCAGTTGCTCTGGATACTGCCCTTATGTTGTTGGACCTGAGACTTAGGTGCCTTCTGTTATTACACAGCTGCTTGGATAGTCCTTTGCCATCATTGTTCGGCATCTCACTGGATTGTTTGCTCTGGCAGACACATTGCGGCTGAGTGCGGCAACCCGCAAGCGTGCGCCAACTGTCACAAGCCGGGCCACATTGCGAGGGAGTGCACGTTTGACCCTGTCTGCAACACCTGCGGCAAAGTAGGGTAAGCAATCACGGGGTCTTTTGATTCAGTAAAGTTTCTGCTTTGAGTCACTCAAGTGGGATCTGCCATGTGGGTCCCGTTTCTGCATCAATTGCCTTCCTCCACCTTCCCTCCTTGTAAAGATGCACCGTGAAAAGGTTTATGGTGGGGTTTTCCCTCCCTCTGTTTTTGTCATGTCTTGCGATGTATTTATCTCAAGAACATCGTGTTGCCTGACCAGTGCACGTAATTTCAATAGTTGCATAGGCAGAAAGCTTCTAGAAGAAGGGTGCTCGCACCTTCAGGGGTTGAGGCTGGTTGTGATGCGACAATAACCCCCTCGCTGGGGTACCAGTGGATTCCTTGCCTGACTCCATTGCTTTCCTGTTCAGCCACTTGTCGCGCGAGTGCGCCATCCCCGCTCCTGGACGCGCTCCTCTGGGAGGTGGTGGCCCAGCACGCTCGATGCTCTGCAACAACTGCTTCCAGCCAGGGTATGCACAACCGTCTCCCCACCACCTTTTTCCATGGCTCTTCCTATGATCCCTCATCGGGCAAATATTTCTCTGGAGAAGATTTATTTCGGATCGTTTCGCGGATTCAGGATCAGAACTGTGTTTGGAGACGCACAAAAGGGTTTGGTGCTATACTCTGTCCTGTAAGTAACAATAGACTTCGGGTTCGGTTGCCTGTTGTGCACTGTGAGCATGGTCCTGAGTACAGCTTTGGTTGATGATATGAGGCTTTTGTTTTCAGCTGGGTTTCTGATTCTCGTCATCTGGTAATCTGCTGCAGGCACATTGCGGTGGAGTGCTCCTTCAGCCAGGCTTGTGCCAACTGCCACAAGCCAGGGCACATCGCTCGCGAGTGCACCGACGCCCCTGTCTGCAACACCTGCGGCACAATTGGGTGAGCGCCGTGCACGGGTTTCCGGGGGCTATCTGTGTTAGGAGCCTTATCGCATCTATCAGATGGGTTCACAACCGAGTGGTTTCGTTCAAGAAAGACGCCTTGATGAGCCCCACTATCGCATGAAAGGCGTTTGACAAGTTGCGTATCTCTATATTCCTGTGCACGCTGCAGATATCAGTCCAAGTGTTGTTTCGGCCTATATCAGGAAACGATTCGTTCTTTGATGAGCACTTGAGCTTACTCACATGGTTAATCTTGTGCAGGCATATCTCGCGGGACTGTGCCCGTTTCACCAGCTCTGTGCGCAGTTTCCGTGGGCCGGCCAGCTTTGCGGAGGTCTGCTATAATTGCAAGAAGGCAGGCCACCTTGCGAGGGACTGCACTGCGGCGACCATCTGCAACAATTGCGGTGGCAGGGGGTGAGTGTGCTAGTACGCGTGTGGGTGGAATAAGTCACTGGCATGCGT
Source organism: Klebsormidium nitens (assembly GCA_000708835.1). Classification (NCBI taxonomy): domain Eukaryota; kingdom Viridiplantae; phylum Streptophyta; class Klebsormidiophyceae; order Klebsormidiales; family Klebsormidiaceae; genus Klebsormidium; species Klebsormidium nitens. The sequence goes on from DF237562.1 coordinate 35,302, forward strand.
ATTGCGAATGTTCACAGATGTCTTCAAACGAGCCATACTTGTTGACAGATTCGTGGATATCATTGATAAGAAACTGCGATAGGACTGCAGTGCCAGGCCTGACTGGTATGCCATCTGACGAATGCACCACCGAATGCTCCACCCGTTGGAGCTTATTTGTGGGTTTGGGTTCAACAAGGATGGGAACATTGAATCGAAGCTTTACCCTCGCTTTTGCAGGCATCTTGCCCTGGAGTGCCCTTCAGACCCCCAAGTGCGTGCTCGCCGGTAGTGTTGTTTTGCGATGAGGGCAGCTTTGGCCTAGATACAAAGACCGAGTCAGCACTTTATGCAATTTTACCAACTTCAGCTCAGCTTAGGTTCAATGTTTTTCAGATTACCAACTTAAGTCTGCCCAGCTTCTACCCAGAAACAATTGGATTTTGGCAGCTGCATTGCTCACTTAGCGTTGAAGCCTTAACTTGATTGGATGACAGGCTGCTGCCTTCGTAAACATCAGTGATTCATACAGTGACGTGATGCGCAGCGCACCGCATATGCAGATTCATAGTGGGCTGAGTTCGATTATATCATAGTGGGCTGAGTTCGATTATAGTACCCTCAGTGTTGCAGAAGTCAGTTAATGAGAGTCTTAGGTATCCGTCATGTCATCTTAAGTGACGCAGTCCACCGGCTTCATGCATGTTCTCATCATGAGTCGTACATGCACTCGGTGTAAGTTTGCCTGCAGCGCTGCAGTCCCTGCATGCACATGTCATGAAATGCGTGCATGGCGCCACAGAGCTAGTCAGTTGCATCGAATATAATCCGACGGAATTGTGGGCACTGAGTCAGTTCCAATATACGTATACCTATATATCGGATTGATGATGGTCTCTTTTCAAATACGCCGTGGCCAAATTGCAATTTGGCCATGGCCATATAGGCTTCTCATGATGATCCGCAAATGATCATGCGCACTACATCTCCCATGTGATGGTTTATACTAGTATGCGAGTATATACATTATGGAGCGCCGCGCGCGCGCATTTGCACGCCGCCGCCATGTATAAGTGACTAATGATGCCGCCGGCCGCCGCGGCATATCATCACCGTCTTGAAGATATCATGCAGTGGGGCATGCATGACGGTCGATCGGATCATGAAAAAGAGTGACCATCATGCAAATCGAAGCTGTACTGTGAGATTACTGTCTCAGCTTTCAAGCGACATGAGTTTTGGGATCGCCAAAGATGGTCCACGAGCGGGCTTCAAATCTCCGAGGCTCCAGTTACTGAGGCAAGAATTTTATGTGCATGTCATGTCCAGTTACAAGGTGGCGGCAGAAATTGTTTTCACGTACTAGCTATGTGGCCGGTGCACTAACAGGATATAGCTGGCTTGCCTGCCGTCAGGTTGTACACCGACACTCGATTCTCGTCTGGAACAGCAGAGTACATGCAGTTCATCGTAGCTAGAGTCAACATGTGCCACTTTTCTCAGATCAGCTTCGCTATTACCTGCCCAATCAATTAAAGCGGCCTCGACCACGCAAATTAGGACAGACACTTTGCCTGATCAGATCACGGCCGCCCATGGTCTCCAAAAAGCTCCTTCCAAGTTGGCGGAGGGGGCGCCTTGTTGGCTTTCTCATACGACATGATTGAAAACTTGGGGGAATGGGGCACAGTCAGCCCCTTTGTGGACCTGCAAATCCGTGTCGACTTGATTGAGAAGGAGGATCAACTTTAATTAGTTGAACGCAACATCGAAATGAACACATGGCACAATTTCATAATCTAGCTGAGGTGCGAACAATTCTTCAATGTTCGATGCGAACTGGACAACCGAGCACCCTGATTGGTGCATGGATAGAAGAAGATGGTCTATTGACGGACACTCGTTGTAAAGCGGGTCTGGCGCACTCACTTGCGTGGCTTGAAGGGTTTGTCGAAGAAGGGCATCGGCTGAGCGCGGACCACGAGGCTGCGCCGCAGCGCCGCCACCTCCGCCTCCTCGCGCTCCTGAAGCAGCCACGCGAAGTGACGTCAGAGCCGGAACAGAGTAACGTGGTCAGACACCTTATATAAGGAACCTTGCGAAGCACTGATCCTGACTGTGAATGGTGACTACCTAAGAACTTATCAAGGGAATGCAAAATGGCTTTTCAAGCTGTTCGGAAACGGGTTGAAGGGCCAGACACACACTATGAGTGAACGGACGAAATGTCGAACTGAGTAGTTGTAGGCAAGACACACTGGCCACTTCGGCACGAGGCTCGATGGGCTGTGACTACCTGAGGGCACACCGCCCCGCTCCGACAACGGAGATACTCCGTGCCCGAGCTCGCTACCATGCTCGACCCTAATGAATAGTTTGTGCTTCTTACATCAGCTTCTCATCTGGTCAAAGCACACTCAAAAAGTCGGTTTGCCCTTAACCTGGCTCCTGGCCTAATATTATTCAGCAGTCACTGAAAAAGTGCTGGGACGGTCGTTGCGCCCGCTCTGTCCAACCTCTGACATACTTTCCAGTCTCCACTTTCTCTGACGCGCTCACCCTCTTCCGTTGCTCCGCCTGGTCTCGCTCGCGCGCCGCGGCCGCGATCTTGTCGGCCATGAGCTGGTCGAACTCGCGCCGTTCCGCTGCGCGCTGATCCGTGCGCAGCGCAAACGCCTCCGCCTCGGAAGCAGCGGAGCGGGCCGCGCCGGAAAGGCCGGCAGCACCTGCGGGAAACGGAATCTACTTGGTGGGCGGCGTTGCAAGAGGAGAAAGGAAAGGAGTACGATACGACCGTCTGTTTGTGCGCGAACTTAAAAACTTGAAAAATATACGAGGGGGTTCACGGGCACTAAGACCCACCAAGTTCAATGAGCGGCCAATTGCGGATAGTCAATTTACTTTCTGCGGAGGGAGCAAGGAACGGTTCGGCTCGGGAACTTTCTTTCTCGTGGCGTTTGTCGCGCACGTAAGATGAGGAGCGACAAGCTGCAAAAGGGGATGACGTCTCTTCTAGCGACGTCTCTTCACCCCGTCTGTAGTCGCGACTCGACCGTTCGAAACCTCTATCTTCCTTATTCGACAGACGAACTACATGCCGCATAAGATCCTTGCATCCATCCACATGAGGAAAGCGAAAGTGCGGTTCACTACAGCGGCACACCGCTCCTGTCGGCTCTCAATGTCAGAGCGGCCGAAAGCGAGGCTTTGAACAGCGACGTTTCCTCACCTGGGCTGCTGGCGGGGCGCGGCTTGATGTGCCCCGCCGCGCTGCGCCGCGCCTTTTCGGCCTGGCTGTCCAGCTCCGCTTGGATGCGCGCGCGCACAGCCTCGTGACGGCGCACGCTGTCCAGGTCGAAGGGCGCCGGCACCGTCGAGTGCTTCACGACCGGCTTCGGGGGGACCTGCGCAGAATGATAGCGGGCCTTGAATACAAAAGCACGCAGAAAAGCTTCGGAATCGACGATCTTGCCAACGGAGGAATAGAACGGCTCAGGCTCTGAGTGGTTGGATTAGATTGACTGGCTGTCTTAAGACCACAACTTATACAAACTTCACATACTGTGAGCAGCGGGCGACGACGCCAATTGCATGACCAAGTGCATTAAATCGCCCAAAGTAAAGAAGCTTTGGCCGGAACAGCACAGGAGAACCACGCGGACTGATCGGTAAATTCGACGGCCTTGCAGATGGGGAAATTTACTAAAATCAGCTCCGCCTTTTCCACGAAGCACCTATCAGTTTGAAATGAATGGTTGCCTATCATTCTGAAGTAGAAGTTTTGATCCCGTGAGCAAAGGAAACCTCTGCCGCCAGCACCAGTCGAGAATACTCGATGGAACCGTCTCCTTAACCAGGAAACCTTATGCAAAAGGTCAGCACGGCAGCTCGCAGGCATTCGAAGGCATGGGGCGCCTGCTGCCGTCAGACATGGGGTGGCTGACCTGCGGCACGTCGAGCGAGGGCGGCAGCGGGTGCGCGTGCGGGATGCGCGCGGCCTCCTCCTCGCGCCGCTGGTGCTGCACCGCAGCCTGCCACTGCGCGAGCTTCGCTGCGCCCCGCTCCTGCACGGGCGACCGAGTGTGGTCAGTCAATTCATATAAGTATCTGCTAGGAGAACAGTGACCGATGCGGCTCTGGAACTTTGTCGCTGGTCGCTTCTGCCACCGCTTTTAACATGCAGAGCCACAAGCCGCAAATGCAGATAATGCTGTCTCAAGTTCAAAATAGCGACGTCTCTCCCCCCCTCCGCAACCACCATTCCGACCGGTCAAAAAATCTCGCTTCCTCGCCAAAACAAGCAAGAAAGGCGATCCCGCATCAGCTCCGCTGCGCCTAGATCCTCTTTGAAAGGTCCAGCGTCTAGAAGGTTGGAAACGCCCACTTGAGTTGAGTAATTCTTAGCAAGGGAAAGCAGGCCGTTGGAAGGGACGGAGAGCGGAAGTTCAGCCTCATTGGAGAGTGGTTTCGACCATTGAAAAACCCATTGTTGATCGCGACTCGGCCTTTTGGAGTCTAAACAAGGTCCGCATTGATGGCATCGCGTTAACGAATGGGTGGCGAAGACAGCCCGGTTGACGTGGGTGTTGTTGACAATGTATCACGAAGAGACCGGCGAGACGAAGCACCAGAGGGCTACTTACGGGCACACACATTCCATCGAGGCTTTGGGATGCGCATTCTGACAATGAGGACTCATTGTTTTATGCCCACGTATCCAAACCTGGATCGTGCATTTCAAAGAGCGGAGCTGCAACACAAGGTTCCCGCTATGACAGGCCAGCAGCAACCGAGTGAAACAGGTTCAATCAGACGCTGAATCATTTCCACTGGCCCGGCAGAAAGAAGACCAGACCGCCCGTGATTCTCACCTCCGTTCGGAGAGGGAAGGGGTGGGGATGCGTGACCTTGGGAGGAGCGGGCGGGGCTGCTGGCCGGGGGGCAGCCAGAGGGATAGCGGAGGAACGCAGCCAGCCCTGCGATCACAGAAGACGATTAAGCTAAGCACAGAGTGGAAGCCGGCTGGAACGCTCTCTGCTCGGCACGAAGTAGAGCCCCTGCCGGGCATTGTCAACTCCTACCTTCATTACTTTCTAGAGTAAGCCAGACAATTATTAACACTGTGGGCAGTCAACGCAGGTCTCTCAGCTTGCATAGCAAAGGTTTGTACAAGCAAGGCAGTGACAGATCTGAGGGAGGAGGGCCGGGACTCCTTTGAATAACAGGAGTAAGAAGAGAGCACGTTGGCGAACTAAAATGTGGATCTTCATAATATCATCAGATAATGCATAAATTTCGCCACTGAATAATCATAGATATCGTCTGCGAGTATAAATTTTAGCCTGGCCACCAGGACCGAGCCTCTGGCCATCAGGTTGGCTTGACGAGTGACGAAAGGCAGGAGGCGTCCAGGATGCATCCAGAACGCTCGGTGACTGACCATGGTGACCGCATGCTTCCTGCTGTCCTGCTCCAGCTTGGCCATCCTGCGCACCACGGCCAACCGCCGCTCCTTCTCCTTCAAGGTCAGCCGCACCGCCAGCGGACGAGCACTGCACAGCAGAAACGACTTTGCATCAACGGGTGCGTAAGAGCTGTTGGTGGCCATCTCAAACCAAAAGAGAGCCAGTGTTGGTCTTTTCTTTAACGCTTCCTCCGCTGTCAGATGGGGATCTCGGTCACTCCAAACGTATATACTGCAGGCAAAAGTTCGATATGTTGTCCAAGAGCCTTATCAAGAGACCTTTCTTTGCAGATAGTTTATCTCCTGCAACAGGGTTAAGACCAAGTCGTGGGGACTCACTGCGAGATGGTTCCTGCCTTGCCTCCCGGTGTGCCCCTCTTCCTGGCCCCCTCCTTCTTGGCTCGCCCCCGGGGGGTGTGACTCCTCTCGCGCGCCTTCCTGCTCGCCCCCCCCAGCCTCTGTAGCAGCGACCGCCTCTTACCCCTCCCTCCTTCCATCTTCTCCCCTTCCTCTCGGGGGGACTCTTCCGGTTCCTCTGGTTCGACACCTGTGCACGGTTTCGGCTGATCTGGGGCGGCCAAGAAGCTCCCTCTCCGGCCCCCATGTGCGCTCTCCTCAAACTGCAACACGCAAGCAACTTTCCCCTCTTCGCCCCCCGCTTTTCCCTCCCCTCCGGTTGGTTTTTGCTTTTCTAGGGGGGAAACTGACCCCAGCAAGGCCCCCACCGCGGCGCCCATCCGCCGCAGCAGCTGGCCCGCCTTCTCCATACTGCTTGGCGGGGGCTGATCATCAGTACTTTCTCGCCGAGGGCTCAACGCCCGCTTGACCCCTGCGTTCTCAACACCCCCCGCCACATCCCCTTTGACGCTTCTATCCTCTGCGATTGAGAGGTTATTCATCCGCTCCTCGAGGAGATCCGCCACCTTCTTGCCCCCCCCCACTCTCGAGTTCTCCTGTTTTGCACCCAGCTCCACGTTGATGCTCCGCCTCAACTTCCACGCCGCGCGCACTTTCTCCACACGAGGGCTGCTCGCGCGCACCAGCCCTGCCGTTTCCGACTTCCGGCCCTTCAGCCGCCCCACCGCAGTGGGGGCCAACCTGAGCTGCGCACTCAGCTTCCCCACCCCCCCTTTTGCATTTTCATCCATTTCGCCGAGGCTGCTTCGCACGCTGCCCCCACTGCTCCGCGCCCTTCCTAACGAGCTCTTCTTGGGGATAGGCGGGTCTTTTGCAACAACACTTCTTGCATCAGCCTTGTTCTCAGCGCCAATCCTTCGCTGAAGCATGGCCGCCTCCCCATTCTCGCTGCGCCGTCCATCCTCCCCACCTTTTGCTGCTACTTCCGCTGCCCCCTTCCAGCTACGGTCATCTAAGCTCCTCCCTCGACTGCTCCTTAGCCGCACGTGCCCCGGCTTTGGCCCGGCGGGGGGCTTCCGCTGCCCTCCAATCTGCCCCCCCACTCCCACATTCTCTTGCATCGCGGCGCTGCTCTCAAGGGGCACGGACATGTCTTGCCGTAGTACGGCCTTGCTGACGTCAGCAGGCCTGGCGGGGCCAGGGAGGTCCCGCCCGGGCACTCTCCTGGCGCCACCTGTCGTTGTCTGGAGGGGCTCCAGCGGCTTCTTGTTGCGGCGCATGAAGAGCGGCTGGGAGGCCGCAGCCAGAGTGGCGCTCATTGCCTGTGCAAATGCATCGGCGGCGGAAGCAGGGAGCGGGGGTCTCGTTGTGACGGGCTTCTCAATTTTCCTAGTCAACGTGCTTTCTGCCTTTGCCTCAGCACGCTCGATGGGGTCGACGGTCGAGAGTGCTTCTGAGGGCACGCTAGCCACTTCTGGTTGTGTTGGCAGAACGGGGTCATCCTCTACAGGGCTGGGACGGTCTGCAGGCTGAGATGGGGGACTGCCAACATTGGGCTCGTCTTGATTCTCGTCGTTTGCTGGGGGCGCAACAGCAGGGACCTTGAAGGGAGAAGCAGAGACGGCTGCGGCAGCCATGGCGGTGAGGGAAAGCACGGACTTGCGGAGGGGGGAGGGGCCGACCACTGCATAAGAAACAAGGAGCGGGTAAGACATTGCCACAAGAAACCAATTCAGGATCTCCTTCACTTGCTGCTTACCAGTCAGGCCTGATGGAATGGCGTAGAGACAGGTGACATGCTTGCCTGTATCAGTGCCAGCTCAGCGCCCAAGTTCTTTGACAAGAAGACCGGTCACTACTGTTCTGGAGGTTGTGACAGGGTATTGCGCGTCACCTTGTCTGCGCTGGGCACGACCTGGGGAGGTTGGGGGATGCCCCTGTTTCTGGCGCAGCCGCAACGGGGAACCCGACACTGAGCGCGACTTCTGCAGATACCCCAGAGGAACAACAATGTAAGTGCAGAGTGAAAACCCTTTATCCGGTCGAGGACTCCCTCACGTATTTCAGAAGGCCACTGCTTGTGGACTCAGAGAAGGGCTACCAGACGAACTGCTAAGCGGAGGGCGATCAGGTGGAATGAAGGACACTTGAGTGCAGCTTGCTCAGAAGGCTGCAGCAGTGCAGGATTTGTCCTTACCTTGTGGGCGCTGTTGACTTTGAGCAGCTTCTTGGGCTCATGATAGGCAGCAGGAGACTCTGCGGAATGGAAACCATATTATGAAAGGGGCGCCATCATTTGTCTCGCATTGGATTGAGCTTTGATCTCCACTTGACATCTTAATGGGGCATCAGCAAGCACCCTAGACAAGGATCTCGCAGGGGCCCATGTGTGGTGCAACCTGAACCGCCCAGGTAGGGAGATTCTCTGGTGGGATACAAGCATCAAAACATAGCAGGCATCTCCCGCAGCATGGCGACCCTCCGAAGGACAGTTTCAGGAGCTTTCACATTGTGGGGGACGTTAGTATTCTTTTATCAACCTGTTGCAACGATACTCACCAACGATGGCAGTGTTTGGATCCTCAAACCACTTGTCCACTGTTCCATCATCCGAGAGCCGCCCAAAGTCCCAGTACTTGGGGGCTGCAATGTTCTCATAGACCGGGTCCAACTCAAAGCGTTCCGCCTCTCCCTCCTCCACATCAAGCTCCATCCTCTCTCACGAGCAGACTCGCAATCAGTTCAGTGGCGGTGTTAAGCAACCCAGCTTGCAGAATGCTGACAGCTTGGCGGATCCTACGAGTCCCCTAGATCAAGCTACCAGTTCTGCACCGGACAACCCTTCGATACGACCGAAACTCGTTATTTGGGCTTCCTATCCTGCAGAATGCAAGGGACAGTGCTTTGCACGCTTTGACATATTCATTGAGAGTTGGAAAGACGTTCTGAAGCTCCCAGAGCAGACTCAAGCCGAGTCAACGCGCTGCCTTCAGTACGCCATTCCTAACATCATCCTCCTGCTGCATTTCCAGCTATGGCTGCGATCGCTGCTCACCAACCCCCAATTCGCGCAGGTTGCCTCTTTCTGCATTGACCTTTGACATCATCGTGCCAAGAAGAAGACGGTCATTGCAAGTCGTACCTACCTATCCCAGCTAACGGCTAGGTGATATCCAACCGTCGATTCCTGGCTCAATCGCGACCAACGGCCAGAAAGCTGAGGGGGTACGTCACTTTGCGCCACGTTAAATGACATCATGACCCTGACTCGCTCTGCTGGGTTTCCCAAACCTCCGAAACCCCCGCCCTTTGAAGTTCCTCAATCCGGATCGCGTTCTACCGCAGACCGCGCGCGGCCCCAATAATATACCATGAGCATTCTGACAAACCGACTTGAATCAGAAACCAGACAGACTTGCTTGAAGTGTTGATCGAATTGGCATTGGCGTGCCGAGGTTGCATTGGCGTGCCGAGAGCTGCGGCTCTGCGCTTTGAATTTTGGATTGAACTGGTCGCAACGCCACTGAGGAATCCTACTTTAGGGGCTCGGCATTATTCGCCGTGCGGAAAGAAGAGGGGGCTCTTGCCAAGAGAAAAGATTCTGGTTGAGCTAAGCAGGGGCTCACAGATAGCACGTCGGCATGCTTGGAAATTGGGCATGCTTGGATAGGTGTAGGATAGGTGTAGCGGTATCCTGACACCACCTCGTTCGAGTGCAAGTTTTGAAAGCACATAGTCCGCAGAGGCTATTTGGGATGTTCTTGGTCATGAACATCTGACACAGGAATTGGGACTGCTAAAAGTCGTGCTCTTGTTTTAGCAGCCATGGCCGCAGACTTCTGGGCGTCCTATCAGAGGTGGGAGGGCCGCTTTGCTTCAGAGCCCCTCCTTTTCTTCCCACTTTTGATTGGAAAGTGCTGGCCCCACATTTGTAACTCTGTCAGCAGCCCGTCGTCCCTTTTGGACTTACGTATAAGTGCTGATTGCACTGGAAGTAGTCTACTGCTGATGCTGTTTGCCAGTCCTCTCACTGGCACCTCACCCACCACTTTGGCATTGTCGACTGCCAACCTTGTTGATGGCTCTCAGAAATGTTGATGGCTCTCAGAAATGGTGGATGTATGGTTGTGACTTGTCCTGAGGAGTACAATCAGCAACACGGCGACTCGGCTCCTCAGCTCCTTTTAACGGGGGCAAAAGGGCCTGTACACCACTAAACCAGACATGTAACCCAACCCCCTGACTCCTTACTCAGGCAGGGTGGCAGTGTTATGTGCAGCAAGCAGCTGCTGAGTGTGGAGGAGGTGAGCCGTGTGGCGGAGGAGGACCTCGAGCTTGGGCTCACTTTGCAGGACACGCGCCTCATCAAGATCGCCATGACCACCTGTGAGGAGGCCCCCCTGCCAGACCCAATTTTGAATGCAAAGTTTGGACGGCTAGAACTGAAATGCAGCCCCACTTGGACTTTTGAACCCAGCATCCATTAGTGATTTTCTCCCCGGCTTTGCTTGACCCCCCCGCATCATTCTCGGCTACGGCCATCTTGCTGTCTTGAGAATTTGGAAGAGGGGGCAAGTGTTTAGTTCACGCTCTGGTCAGGGATGCATGAGAGTATTGTCGGGTTTGACTGGGTGCATCTCTTAGAGTGTGGTGTATTCTGTGTCCCTTACGCCCTCACCTTCCTCTTTCTCAGACATGAGGGACCTTGCGCAGCAGGCCAAGCTCAGGCAGCGGTGAGCTTTGCCGCACGCTCAAACACTGATTTTCTTGTCTATCCGGGGGAGTGTTTGGATATTTTTGATACAGAAATTGCCGCAGATGATATGTTAGAAGCATTACTGAATATCAGGTTTCCTAAACCCTCCTTCAGCATCGCTTCTCGCAGCAAATGTGACCCCGTCATACGTCCAGTACGGAGCCGGACATTGAACCAATCCTGATTTAGCTTTCCTTTACCATCACAGGGTGGTTGCGACGGCAGTCTGCTACATGCGCAGGATGTACGTCAGGTAAGGCCTCTCAAAAACCAAAGACGCGCGTTTTTCAATCAGAGGCAGTCAGTGCTAAACCAAGCCTTGTTCGCTGGGCTTGAAAAAGGTCTCCTCGTACAAGTTGCTAAGGGACATCGATATCCCTGGAAATATTGATTTCATTGATGGAAGAAGTCTAGGCAGGCAGGCTGTTGATGCAAGGATCCTCGAGCAGAAGTGCGACCGCTCTGGCCCTTTTTGGTGTACTTTGCGCTTATGTAAGCTTTGCGGAAGTGGATGGAATGCATGAGATGAACATGACGGTCGGATCCAGCTTTAGGAGCTCTCATCTGTTTGCGTGTATTACGTTGTCAACGCCCCATATTGTGTCATGCAGCAAGAGTCTGTGCGAGTACGACCCTCGCTTGGTCGCCCCCGCGTGCCTCTACCTGGCCAGCAAGGCGGAGGAGAGCGTTGCGCAGGCCAAGCTGCTCGTCTTTTACGCCAAGAAACTTAGTGAGGGCCGGGCCATCGTATCTTCGTTAATCAAAGTTGCGTGTGATTGAGAAGGGGTCAATGTGCGCTCGCCCCAAATCTTAGAGGCCACCTGGCCTGCACTTCTCGGGACATTTGCAAGCTCGGACAAGCCTTTCCCCATCCGACGTCGTGATTCATGAACAGCGGCTCAGATTTGGAAACATGCTCGGCAGGCTTGAGGGTGAAGCAACTGATTTTGGACGTATCCAGTTCTGGACTGGGGGGATTCTTCGCGTTTGCTGAGCGAATTTGACTTGCATTGGCAGTGCTGGTACGGCAGACATCAGCAAAGCCCGCATGACAAAACTCCTCGGATTGAGACTTGCTTGTTCGCAACTGGGTGCTACGCTTTCAGAACCTGTTCGGACGTTCGAACACGCTGAGACTGGTTGGTCTAAGTTTGCGAGTTTGAGGATGCATTGCTCAATTCGCGACCGAGGTCTGTCACTCTTCCACCCGCATTGCTCACCCGCTGGCGCTCGCGCCGTTTTGTGCGGCAGAGCCCGGCCCCGAGAACGGTGCGTACCAGTTGGAGGTGAAGGACCTGCTGGACATGGAGCTGCGCGTGCTGGAGGCGCTCGACTTCCGCCTCGTCGTCTACCACCCCTACCGCGCAGCAGTGCAGTGAGCATTACTTTCCTTTCTGCAGAGGTTTCACCCGTTTGTAGCCTCGGTCTCGGATTTTCTCTTCTTGGAGTCCGTTCTTGGAGTTCGGACTTGCGAACAATGCTTGAGTAGGCGCTCGACTCCAAACCGGCGTCTGTTACCCCTACCACGCAGCAGTGCAGTGAGCGAAATGGCAAAATTCCCTGTTTTCTCTCTTGTTTGAGCCTCGGTTTCAAAGTTCTTGACGTCTGTTCTGGCCTTCTGGGCATGATTGCACTTCCTACAAGCATGGCAAATCGGGGCTGCACGAGTCTTTTCTAGACGCAGGCTTCGAGTTGGGTAACGTGTCCTTGTCTGGCGGCATCGGACATGATACTCAGCCTGATACTGGATCGGGGCGTTGCTGGTAAAGTAGTCTGGAAACACGATTATTCATATTGCTACACCGTGGACATACATCTTACTTTGAGCCGCTTACCACGGCCTGTGCAAAGCGTTGGCGACCGCTTAGCGTGCTTCTGTCGTTCATCTGACACCCCCTGCCCCTCTCGTAAGAGCCTTGTACCTCACGGACGGATAGGACGCTGGCACCCTATGGAAAAGGTTCCGACTAATCAAACCGATAAACTGGAAGAAGAATGTGTGACCCGACGTTAGAGCCCAGCTTCAACGTTCTTCGTTGAGGAGCGTCAAAGCAATCAGTCTTCATCTCTCACAAGTCACTTCCGTGCAGGTACCTGAACGACGCCAAGCTGACTGACGTCATGCAGACCACGTGGTGAGCCTTCGCACGCCCACGTCAAGTCGGTTGCAATGGCACAGCGTCTGGATAAGATAGTCACTTTGAGAACAAAGAGGGCGTGACTTTGATCGAGCGCGTGAGAAGGCAGTTGCGCAACCCCGGGCACTCGAGAATACGTCTGGGACTTTACTCTCTCAGTGCCTCCTGTTGCGACGATCGCTCTTGGGTCCCGTAACTGTCAGCGAATAACGCAAAGCTTTCGTCTTTGTGGAACCAACATCAGCTCGGACGACGGTTTCACCTGACGGACCTGTTCTGTAGGTTTCCGGCGGGCATCTGACTGCTCCGCCCTTTCTCCCTGCCGGGCTGACGCGTGTCCCGCTTCGCGCCCGCCATGCGCAGGTCGCTGCTGAACGACGTGTACCGCACGGACCTGCCGCTGCTGCACCCGCCCCACGTGGTGGCGCTGGGGTGCATCCACCTGGCGGCCTTCCTCAAGGACCGCGACGCCAAGCCATGGCTCGAGGACCTCAAGGCAGACATGCACGCCGTGAGGCAACGCACCCGTGCTTTCTCGTCGTGTCTGCTGCTAGTTCCGGCTCTGCAGCGGGATGGTCCAACCGCACGTTCGTGCACACCATCGCGTCGCTCCTCTTGCGGGCTACGAATGCGTCTACGAAAACGGCTTTCAAAACCGTCGTTCTTTGAACAGAGCTCACGCACATCTCTGGCAGGGGTTTTTGGGAGTGTCCGGCAAATTGACCCGTCCTGTTTTGTCGCATCCGTGAGGCTTGGACCTTTTTTTCTGAAGCATCTGGCGGCCTTATATTGACTGCTTGCGCGTCCCTTTCCGAGCGCACGTTTGGCTGATTTGCGAATCTAACGACTCTGACGAATGCTCCAAGCGCTGGCAGCGACCTGCAACCAAGCGCTGCCTTTGTTGATACCACCTCAATTGAGAAAGCAGGAAAGTCAACATTTGCAGGGATCTACAAATCTCGGGTGGTCTGGTGCAGGTGCGTGCAGTGCAGATGGAGTTGCTGGACCATTACGAGCAGTACGCCAACATCGACCCCGCACTCACCGCTGCAGCCATGGCCAAACTGCCCATACGCACGCGTGCAGCAAGGACGTGAAACACCAGCACGTGTATGCTCGCACTTTGCTAGATATTGCCTTGGCTAACAAACTGGCACTAAATGTCTGGGCCTTCGACCGTGCAAGGCCGGCCATTGAAGTGCTTGGATTCTGCAAAAAAGACCGAAGCTGGGAGAGATTGTTTTGTCGCGGAAATTCATTGTACATAGACATTGAGGTCTGGCGGGCAACGCTTGGCTACAGTAATCATGAGTTAGTCGAAGAGTTGAAGGCGGCTGGGCCGCAATGATCGTCGTTTGAGTTAGCAGGTTTCCCGTCCATTCGGACTTGGACCCACGGTGTAGTCATGGACCGTCGGTCGGACGGTGAGCCACATGCAGCCTGTGCAGCGCTGCTCATGGCACGCGTGCCTACGCGCCGCAAATTTGCAGAACAGCGCGAACTTCGGAAGTACCGTACGGCTGCCGGCCGGGGGCTTGCTTATAAGCTATAGTATTAACCATATGATTGATCCAGTGACAGCATTAGTATGTGTACGCAGCGTATTGTAATTTAACTAACTAAGTTAAGCAAGTGCATGACCAGATCATCGATGCAGGCTTGCCAGCATCATGGTCTCGCACATGTGTGCATATATATTACCGTACGTTCAATCAGGAATTCATATTCAAATTTCAATTGTATACCGTCAACGCAGAAGAGTGTCCGTTCCGATCAGGACGGTCAGTACGATCGCTCCGTGCAGCGCGCTTACCATGTAGATGCTGAGAATCAAGGATTGAATTAGCTAGTTAAAGTAAATGGTACGTAGCAGACGATTATTCAAACTGCACGAACTTAAGCTTCGCCGGCGGCGGATCGCCGCGCGCTCGCTTCACGCACTAGCGCGTCGTCGCTGGATCCGCAGCTAGTATTGTGAGCGACATCCTGAGAATCCCAATCTAACAACGTTGTCCAATCATGTGCAGACGCACATTCTGGCAGTCGTCGCGGCCAACAAGCAAGCTAGCTTTGCTTCCCCAAGTACGGTCGATATCTTGCAGGCTCAACTAGGTCTGCCAGACTGCTGCAGGAGACGTTTAAATTCGGAAATTGGATGTAGTCCGGCGAATCTCCCAGCTGCGGTGCAGTCCGATGAAGCGGCCCTCAGTGGTTTGTCCGGCTCAAGGGGCCTGCATATGGCGTGCGTGCGGAAACGCGATCGACGCTGCCCGGTAAGCAGCGCCGCGGGTTTACCTTATGAATCTTCCATTAGCGTGCGGCACGACTCGGAGGGCGAAACGAGACGGTCATTGCGCCCGGCCGCGAGCAGATTGTGGGCCCCCGGGCGCGCAAGTGACGCCGCGGCGGCTTGCCAGGCGGCTCTCCGGCGAAAGCTGGAGCTGCTCCGCGAAGGCGCCCAGGCAGAAGGCTGCGCACAGAGTCGTACTAGCCTGGACCTAGGTGCTGCCGCGGCGCCGTAAAGATGCGCTCCCCAGCGTCGGCGCCCCGATCGAGGCGACCTAGTAGGCGACTCTGCGTCACGAAATGGTGCTGCCCGGGAAGGCTCCCCGGGCGGAACGGCATGCCCCGTGGCGGACAGCCAGCTGGCTGCGTTCCGCGGGCCGCGAAGTGGCGCTGCGCCCTGGCAACGACGGCTCGCATGCAATAAGCTGCCAGCATCGGACGGGAGACCGCTCCGTCTTCAGGAGGGACTTGTTGCAGTTGGGGCACATGTCCTCATGTCGTCAGGGGTCAGCTCCTTCTTCTTGGACACAGCTTTGACAGAGTGGTCAATAGGCTTCGTTGACGCTGGGACAGGACGCGGAGGCGCCACGAACTGACGTACGCTTCTGGCGCCCCTGCCCCGGGACGGCGCCCCGAGCGAAACGGCTGACGTTATGGCAGACGTGAGCCTGGCGGCGCCGCTAAGTGGCGCTGCCCGGCGAAGGCGCCCTGGACGTGGACCGGCGAACAACTTCGCGGACGCTTGGGCGCTCAAACACGGCTAGACAATCGACAACAGACTTGCAATCTGGATGCAATCAGTGAACAAGGTAAGTGAAATCCCATTCCTTCGCTTATCAAGCCCTGCAATTGGAGACGCATCGACGACGCAACTTGCAGTACGGACGTGCTCATCCATCTAGAACATTGAGTTGTGTTATCTATGCAGGGTCTGAGACTACGAGGCGGGCTGCACAAAGTTCAAGGTCGCATAAGTGAGTGATTTTGCCAGATGCAACATTGGACTGAGCGTTCATCGGCTGCAAAGTTAGATCCTTGCAAGGCTGTACAGTACTGCCTTCGTATGAGCAATACTAGGACGTTGGTGCATGGCCACCTGTTCATGGCTCTCAAGCGATTTGGAAGTTCTACTTGTGACCAACTCAGCAACAATCTGCGATAAGCCTTCCCACCAGATC